>SKCR01040940.1:0-59211 GCA_019454045.1 Zanthoxylum bungeanum | reverse complement strand
TGAAGTTTAATTCAACCATTTGATAGTTTTTAGAAGATCATTTACCGATGCACTTGTGCATGAAGTTCATTTTGGTGCAAATAAAATGCAAATGATTCTTTTAGCATTCTAAGCCATTTTAAATGAAAGTGATGCAAAATGTATGATTCCTAAGAGCTTTGAAACATTTGAATAAACTCACTTATAATTATATTAAGCTCTTAATCATTTTCTTCGATTTGCCGCTAGTCTTCACATTCTCGCTCTTCACCCCATATGCTTCGACACTTTTTGTATTGCTTCGTGTTTGTACGTCAAAGACTTCTTTCATGTTGACGTCATCAAAATCCATTTATGCGACCAAGTCGCCAACAATCTCCCCCTTTTGATGATGGCAACCCCTTAAAACTTGTTGATACTTGTGAGCTTCTTGGAGTCCAAATTTGACAATCAATAGAAAAAGGAATTTCAGTCATTTTGCAATATCCATTGAGGACCTATTTGATATAAAATAAAAAACAATTTCATCTTTCGTAAAATTCTAAACATTTAGGGACCCTATTTCAAAATGAGATTATTGGGCTTTTAGTTCAACATTCTTACCTGCATATCCAAGACCCGATCCGAGACAGCAAATTCCGATATAATTTTGACCAGTTTTGCAGCATTTGTTCTAAATACAGCACAGCTAAAATCTCTGAGCACTCTTGTTGAAAACTCAAAGCTAGCAAGCTTCCTCTGCTGCCTCCACTTATCTCCATCAACTGCAAATATCCCATGGCCAAAAAGATCCTTAACAATATCTTGATTGTACTCACCTTTTGAATATTTCTCAAATTTATTTGCTAGTACGTGCTCTATGTTTCTTGGATCTGTTGTGTATATTTCATTCTGTCCAGAAGCAAGAAGCCTGAAAGTTGGTTGTTTTTTTGCTACTGCAGTTTGGTAGTCAAAAAATTTGTTGAAGTAAAAGAGTTGGTGAAAATCGGAGTCGTTTACTGGTGGGTAACTTGGGTCATTGATTGACTTGCCAGATTAGATTTTGAGCATGAGAAAACAGAAGGTTAAAAGGAGAAAGAGAAGTGAAAATCCTGTGATAGTAAAGATGATTAAATGAATACCCATATCTTGTTTTCAAATTTTAAGGATGAAAAATTATGATCTTAATTTGATAACAGATGCTCTATGTATATAATGTTAAATAAGTGATAGGTTTCATCATTTGAAAGTGAAATATATTTTTTTAATAAAAGACTCAATATCTCACCGATATCTGGGATTCCGTCAACCAGATATCTGAGATCCAAATATATTATGCTTACTGATGAAGGGGAACCAGAGAGTTTTCCACAAGGTGAGAAGGCATAGAGAAACAAATGGGTGAAGAAACATGGCAGCAGAACTGTGCAGAGACACAACAGAAAAGTACTGTGCAGAGACACAGTGAAATATACTATGCAGAGTCATAGCAGAAGAGTACTGTGCAGAGTCGCAGTGAAGTGTGTTGTGCAGAGATACAGCCGACATGTCAACAAAGGTGGTCAATCGAGACAAGCTAGAGCTGTGCAGAGACATAGTCAGGATAGCTGTCAGATAAAGATCGTTTTCATTTAAAATTTGAACTTTTCGCCTAATAAAATTTGATTTAAATTTTTTGACATTTAGCGACGAATTTTCGACGCTAAAAGTCAAAAATTTCGACGCTAAAAATCAAAATTTTGGCAGAAATAATTCCCGCTATTGAGGACCTTTAGCGACGAAAACCTATTTCGTCGCTAAATGTTATTTTTCCTTATAAATTCATTTTCTCTTCATTTCTCTTATTCTCACTTTCTTTCTCTCATATTCTTATTTTCTCTCTAAATTTTCTTTTTCCTTATATGTTTTGTTTATTTTATATTAGCATCCAATATTTTAATTATTTTTTTTTTTTAGGGGAATATGAAGATGGAGAAATTCTGAAAATGAAGATGGTGAAAAAATGAAAAACAAAAGAAAGTGAAGATGAAGAATATGAAAGTGAAGATGGAGAAAATATATAGAAAAATATATTCTATCATTTTGTTTATATATTTATGTTTTTTGTTGTGATAAATTTTATAATTTTATTTTTATATTAATAAAGATATCATTGTCATAATATTTTATAACAAATTTGTAATTATGTTCTTATGTTTTCTAAAAAATTTAATTACTTTTGTAATTAAATTAGTTTGAAATTAATTTATAATGTCAATTTTGTTATAATTAGTTTTTAAAACTAATTATAACGAATTTTTTATTTTATTTTTTATTTTCACTTTTAGTGTCGAAATTTTTTTTCGCTAAATGTCTTATGCGTCGAAATAAAATTTTTGACGCGAAATCTTGGTCGATGATGATATTTAGCGTCGAAAATGAATTTCGATGCTAAAGATATATTTTTAGCGTCGAAATCAGTTTTTGACGCTAAATGCCTTCCTCGACCAAACTTTCACGTCAAAAATTTTATTCGACACTAAATACCTTTAGCGTCGAAATTTTTATTACAGATGCTCTATGTATATAATGTTAAATAAGTGATACATCATTTGAAAGTGAAATATATTTTTTTAAGAAAAGACTCAGTATGTCACTGATGAGCGGAAAATATATCACTATTTCCCGCCCATTTGACCTAATATTTTATTTAGTTTCTCGAGTTTGATGAACGTTTTGATGTGTTTTAGTTTATTTTGTAGATAAAATAAAATCAGGACTCAATGAAACCAATCAGAACGAAATATGGAATAAATAAGGGTAAAAACTGGACTTGACATTTGGATTTTAGAGATTGGAAACTTGAAATAACGTTCTAACGAAATACAATTTCGGAAATTTCACCTTTGCATAATTTTCATATTTTGGCCATAAATTTCTATTCCGATATCGGATTGAGGTGATTCAAGTTCCAAATAAAAGAAGACTCAAAGATCTACAACTTTGACGTTCATAATAATTTCAAATTCTGAAGATTTCATGGTCGAAATTGATGAAACATCCGTAAGTATGTTATGTGTAAATATTAAAGTCATTTTCAAAACAAAATAAAATAAAATAAAATAAAAAAAAATGAAAATTGTCAAACTTCCACCAAACATGCTTGCATGTTTGGTGGATGATTTGGTGTCATATTTTGTGTCCTGTTTGGTGCCAAGTTTGGTGGAGAAAGTTGTGGAGAAATTAGTGGAAGCCTTTTTCTTTACCTATAAATACCAAGTCATTTCATTTGTAAAATTCATATTTTCCTTGAGGATCTAAGGATTGTATCTTGTGTGTTTAGTTTTTGTAATTTAAATTATGTATTTTTATTTTCAGTAATGGTAGTAGTTTATTTTCTTACAATTCTTTTATGTTTAGTAGTTAAATTTCCGCTGGGGGAAGGGTGAAGTTTTTATTATTATAGTTTAGATTAATATCTTTTAATTATAATATGGAAATTATAATTTAATATTGAGTAAAGGTTATACCGCCTTAATGGCTGGTTTTATTTATTTGACATAATGTGACACCGCCTATATGGCCGTTCTTTAGGTGATAGATGATTACCGCCTATATGGTTGGTTTATGGATAAATAATAACACCGCATTTATGGTCGGTTGGACTTAATTGAAAATCTGACTTAATCAGGATACCGCCTATATGGTCGGTTGGTAATATCACTGATAATTTATATATTATAATAAGAGAAATTTCTAAATTAGAGATAGTAAAAGTAGATCCTCTAACCCCCAGCATTTTATTTCTATTCTAGGGAAGTGATAAAACACAATATTCACGCTTAATAATTGATTTTCTTTATATTATGGGTAATACTTCAGGCTTGTTTGTTGAATCTTAAGCTTAATGCTTCTTGTTAATTAGCCATTAATAAGATTGATTTGGTAAACTTAAAATGAACTTGGAAAATAGATTTTAGGTTTCGGCCTTAGATTCAATAACGCATGATCTCCCTTAATGATAGATAACCCTTAATAGATTTCCTTACAGGATAGGAATATACCTTTCGGGCGGGGGTAGCCATTATTGGAACTTGAACTTAATGAATTCAGGTAAATTGATTAATATAGGGATATGATTAATTGAGTTATACTGGGTGTTTGCATCTGACCATCGGAATAGGCTTTTGCATAATTTCGTGTTCCAGTTTAGCAAACTGATTTATTACACGTATATAAGAGAATAAATTCATCTTTATAATAATATTGTGTGGAATCACAATCCTAGATATTTGAGTCTTTTGTTTATTTTCTTTTGTGTATTTATTTATTTTGCAAATCCACATTCAACCAACCAATCAAGCAATTATTCTACTCTCCCTTTAATTAGATACTTGTAAATAAATAGAATCAATAATTAATAACAACAGTAGGAATTAAGTCCTCGTGTGATCGATATTTTTATGTTACTTGAGCGATACGTGCGCTTGCGTTATACGTGTGTGATCACGCCGATCAGTCACAACTAAATCTTTGCAACACAACCCAGAAGGCAAGCTATTACAAAACAAAAGGAATTGATTCAAAAAATAATAATAATAATAATAAATCTTAATGTTTTTGTTGTTTTTTTTTTTTTAATTAATCCAATTGTGATTTTCAGGTTAGCCAATTCAATTGATATCAAGTAGGCAAATCCAAGTGATTAATAAATTACCATTTATCTTATTGGCTGCTTCTCTGTTTCTATCTTGCCCTTATAGTCACATTCGTTATCTTCCAAGCAATTTGTCCTCAATTTCAATTTTACGTTGATCAAAATCCGAATTGTGTAATTTCCAATCAAATAATTTCACTAAATTAATAATAACACGAGGATTAAGTAAAATTAAGATGAAAATTAATGGATATTAGGAAAAAAAAATTAAGATTGTGATCGGAGGTTGAGATTCTCTCTTAATTTAGGATCTGTATGTATATATAATATATGTGATTCACTCTTAATTAAAGTTGGTGGAGTCAGGAGTGAAGTTAAAGCCCGTCATTGGAGAATCCTCTGTTGAAATCAAATTTAAAGAAAAAATATTTGGGTTTGGTGGAAAAGAGTTGTTGATTCCAAAAATGATAACAAATTATTCGTGGCAACGTATGATTGGAAATCTGATTACTTGGGAGTATTGTCACTATCCAAAGGAAACCTACATTTGCAATTACATAGTATTGATGATGGATTCTCTTATTCCCACAAAGAAATCAAGGAGATGTTGAATAAACTTCGGAAATAAATTCCTCTGAAAATAGACTATTATTACCCTTTGGATTACTCTAGCTTCGGCCGCTCTGCCCCTCAATTACGTGACAAGTGCACTATTAGTTTTGGAAAACGTAATTTTTTGTGCACATACTTATTGAATACTAAAATAACATTTATTTTACTTAAAAATTCTTTTCTTTAATTATTACAACATATATACACTGTTGATTTTCAATCAATTGATATAAAATATTGAATGCACATGGACGTATCAAGTTATAATAAAATTTGTATCCGAACCTTATAAGGGTGAGATTAATCTTTTATATGTCCCTCTTATTAATTATCTTTATATCTGAATTAATTATTATATGTATGGGATCTTTAAAATAAAGTTTTTAAGTAATAACATAAATTTTAACCCTTGATGGGTACCATTTAATTGAAACTAAACTTATACCATGTAAATGGGAAGTTTCATTTTACCCATATATTTCAATTATTTAAAGGTTTAGCTTCTCCATGGGAATACACGTCGAGTTTTCAGTAATGCTCGAGGAGTAAAGGAAAATGATAAAAAGACAAAAGGGTGATAAAATAATGGTCTAACTCTAATATATTCTCAGGAAATTCCCAATTAAGAACAAGTAAATCACAAGCAATTGAAAATCCATACTCGTTATAGCAGTGGCACGAGCTAACTTGGTCTTTCCAGCCTATGCTTTATGCAGCAAAATCAAGCAATCGGCCTTACTCGACTATCATTATATCAATATTGGCATAATATAAATTGTCAAAAATATATAAAGATTTATATTTTATACTAAATAGAATTGTCGAAAGGAAATTATTATCGTACAAATATTACCTGACACTTGGCCTCGTCTATTTCATAAATGAAGATGCAATCTTAACCAAAAGTTGATACAAAGTCCAAAGCATCCCCAGCACTGCACATAACATTGTAACTCCCTTCCAGAAGTGATCATGATAAACTAGTTTCAAATTAGCCTTAGATTTGTTAAACCAATTGGAGTTAAATTGTTTTAACTCTTCGGCTAATTCAAAATACATAGAATCACTTCTTATTATCGGGAGTGATGAACAGGAAAACATTTGAACAACTTTCGAATCTTGTCCAAGATTATGAGTTAAGATTTTATTGTCAATCAACAAACGAACATCCTTCTCATTCTTGATGATTGATTCCATGAAAAACATTTAATTACACATGTGTGTTTCTGAAGGATATCGACATTGCTCTAGTGCCATTATATTCAGGATCAGTGCTTTTGTTACATGAGAAATTTGAATTGGTGAGATATTTAGAACTAATCTCTCAAAAATAGAGATTCTACCCCTCTTCTTAATCTTCAAATTTGTGTCCCAATCTTCACAAATTTCAAAGTTAAGTCCAGCCCTATCAAGTTCAACTACACTAGGCATGTCATGAATTTGTGGAGTCATTTGTTCAGAAGGGAATAATGAAACGATAAGAGCATCATTGGCGTGGTCAGAATTTACAAAGAATAAACGACTGAGGTCATTAAAATGTTGGAAGTCTTTCCCCCACAAATTTATTTGAATTTCCAAAAAGAAAAAATGAACTGAGAGCTCTAAGAGATTAGGGATATTCAATTCACCATCCTTATTGATATTTAGATAGGCTAACTTGTAAATACGGTGAAGAAGAAAATATGGTACTTGATTTTCCAACAGTAAAATATCTCTCCTAACGGTACCTAACCTCCAACCCGATTGAAACAACTTAACTATCAGTTTCACCTTATTCCTAAACTCGTAATTCCTTATGAGCAATTCAAAAATAAAAAAAGGAATCAAATAGTATCATATTAATAAATTGTTCACTATTAAGGCTCTCAATTTTTCGGGTGTGTTGATATGATTTTCTAAACCGTTGTTCTTTCTTTATAATTATTTGATTTATTTTTGTGAACGTATTTTCACTAACACGGCCCTTAAAAGCATCTAGATATGTTCTTTTAAAATCTTGCATTTCAAGAAATTCTTCTTCACCATAATGAAATGGTCCAATCAAGATTATTTGGGGTGTAAATCCATCTATACTTGAGTTTCTAAGAACCCTAGGAACCATATAGATGGAAATTTGAGGAGTTGCAGTGAGTTTATCAATAACTGCCGTCTCTTTCCTGTGATTAAAAAACATAAATCTTTTCTTACAAAAATATAACAGTTATCTAAAATTAAAATATAACAGTAAAAGTAATAGGTCAATCAAATCAATTAGTTAAAAAAAGTTTAATTTTTAATTGAGAATACATCAGAACAATATTGTAGAGAGAATCAGTGTTTTTTGAATTGGACCGGTGATAAAACCAGTGATCTAAAAGATTTAGAGGGTCAGTAATTTTACCAATTGAATCTATCCAAAAAAAATTGACATGTCAAAATATTTTTATTTAATTAAAAATTATAAAAAATGTATATATGCTAACTTGAAACTAGTTTATCATGATCACTTTTAGAAGGGAATTACAATGCTTTGTGTGGTGCTGAGGATGTTTTGGACTTTGTATCAATATAATTATATGTATACCAATATTA
The DNA here is from genome assembly GCA_019454045.1 of Zanthoxylum bungeanum. Classification (NCBI taxonomy): domain Eukaryota; kingdom Viridiplantae; phylum Streptophyta; class Magnoliopsida; order Sapindales; family Rutaceae; genus Zanthoxylum; species Zanthoxylum bungeanum. Next base: position 51,434 of record SKCR01040940.1, on the reverse strand, counting down.
CAAACGTCATTATTAGCGATTTCTTTTCTACATACTTATTGAATACTAAAATTACATTTATTCTACTTAAAAATTCTTTGGAATGGAATTACAAAGAATTCCCTTGAAACAATTGCATTATTGAAAATCAACAGTGTATATATGTTAACTGAAAACTAGTTTATCATGATCATTTTTGGAAGAGAATTACAATGTTTTGTGCAAGCCTGAGGATGCTTTGGACTTTGTATCAATATAATTATATGTATATCAATATTACAAACGCCATTATTAGAGATTTCATTTCTACAATCTTATCGAATACTAAAATTACATTTATTCTACTTAAAAATTCTTTGGAAATGAATTACAAAGAATTCCCTTGAAACAATTGCATTATTGAAAATCGACAGTGTATATATGCTAACTTGAAACTAGTTTATCATGATCATTTTTGGAAGGGAATTACAATGTTTTGGGCGGTGCGGACGATGTTTTGGACTTTGTATCAATATAATTATATGTATACCAATATTACAAACGCCATTATTAGCGATTTCTTTCATACATATTATTGAATACTAAAATTACATTTATTCTACTTAAAAATTCTTTGGAAGGGAATTACAAAGAATTCCCGTGAAACATTTGCATTATGAAAATCAACGGTGTATATATGCTATCTGGAAACTAGTTTATCATTATCACTTTTGGAAGGGAATTACAATGTTTTAAGCGGTGCTAATGATTCTTTGGACTTTGTATCAATATAATTATATGTATACCAATATTACAAACGCAATTATTAGAGATTCCATTTCTAAAAACTTATCGAATACTAAAATTACATTTATTCTACTTAAAAATTCTTTGGAAGGGAATTACAAAGAATTCCCTTGAAACAATTGCATTATTGAAAATCAACAGTGTATATTACTAACTTGAAACTAGTTTATCATGATCACTTTTGAAGGGAATTACAATATTTTGTGCTGTGCTGACGATGCTTTGGACTTTGTATTAATATAAACATATGTATACTAATATTACAAACGCCATTATTAGAGATTTAATTTCTACATACTTATTGAATACTAAAATTATATTTATTATACTTAAAAATTCTGAAGGAAGGGAATTACAAAGACTTCCTTTGAAATAATTGCATTATTGTAAATCAACAATTTATATATGCTAACTTGAAACTAGTTTATCATGATCACTTTTTGAAGAGAATTATAATGTTTTGTGCGGTGCTGAGGATGCTTTGGACTTTGTATCAATAAAATTTTATGCATACTAATATTACAAACGCCATTATTAGAGATTTCATTTATACATACTGATCGAATACAAAAATTACATTTATTCTAATTAAAAATTCTTTGGAAGGGGATTACAAAGAATTCCCTGAAACAATTGCATTATTGAAAATCAACAGTGTGTATATGCTAACTTGAAAGTAGTTTATAATGATCACTTTTGGATGAGAATTACAATGTTTTGGGTGGTGCTGAGGATGCTTTGGACTTTGTATCAATATAATTATATGTATACCAATATTACAAACGATATTATTAGCGATTTCATTTCTACATACTTATTGAATACTAAAATTACATTTATTCTACTTAAAAATTCTTTGGAAGAGAATTACAAAGAATTCCCTTGAAACAATTGCATTATTGAAAATCAAAAGTGCATATATGCTAACTGGAAACTGGTTTATCATGATCACTTTTGGAAGGGAATTACAATGTTTTGGCGGTGCTGAGGATGCTTTGGACTGTGTATCATATAATTATATGTATATCAATATTACAAATGCCATTATTATAGATTTCATTTCTATAATCTTATCGAATACTAAAATTATATTTATTCTACTTAAAAATTCTTTGGAAGGGATTACAAAGAATTTCCTTGAAACAAATGCATTATTGAAAATCAACAGTGTATATATGCTAACTTGAAATTAGTTTATCATGATCACTTTTGGAAGAGAATTACAATGTTTTGGGCGGTGCTGGGGATGCTTTACATTTTGTATCAATATAATTATATGTATACCAATATTACAAACGCCATTATTAGCGATTTTTCTACATACTTATTGAATACTAAAACATTTATTCTACTTAAAAATTCTTTGGAATAGAATTACAAAGAATTCCTTTGAAACTATTGCATTATTGAAAATCAACAGTGTATATATGCTAACTTGAAACTAGTTTATCATGATCACTTTTGGAAGGGAATTACAATGTTTTATGCGATGCTGACGATGCTTTGGACTTTGTATCAATATAATTATGTGTATACCAATATACAAACTCCATTATTAGCGATTTCATTTCTACATACTTATTGAATACTAAAATTACATTTATTTTACTTTAAAATTCGTTGCTTTAATTATTACAGTGTTGATTTTCAGTAATGCAATTGTTTTAAAAATATTGAATGCAAATGGATGTACCAAGTAATAATAATATTTGTATCTGAACCTTATAAGGGTGAGATTAATCTTTTATATGTCTCTTTTATTAATTATCTTTATATCAGAATTAATAATTATATGTATGAGATCTTTAAAATAAAGTTTTTAAATACTAACATAAATTTTAACCCATGATGGGTACCATTTAATTGAAACTAATCTTATATCATATAAATGAGAAATTTCATTTTACCCATATATTTCAATTATTTAAAGTTTTAGCTTCTCCATGGGAATACATGTCTAGTTTTCAATATTGCTCCAAGAGTAAAGGAAAATGATAAAATGACAAAAGGGTGATAAAATAATGGCTAACTCTAATATATATATTCTCATGAAATTCCCAATTAAGAACAAGTAAATCACAAGCAATTGAAAATCCATACTCGTTATAGCAGTGGCACGAGCTAACTTGGTCTTTCCAGCCTATGCTTTATGCAGCAAAATCAAGCCATCAGCCTTACTCCCCTATCATTATATCAATATTGGCATAATATAAATTGTCAAAAATATATAAAGATTTATATTTTATACTAAATAGAATTTTCGAAAGGAAATTATTATCGTACAAATATTACCTGACATTTGGCCTCGTCTATTTCATAAATGAAGATGCAATCTTAACCAAAAGTTGATACAAAGTCCAAAGCATCCTCAGCACTGCAAATAACATTGTAACTCCCTTCCATAAGTGATCATTGTAAAAGTGTGAAGCCATCATTAAGGGCAGACTTGACATTTCACTGTTTTTGCAACACTTTTTGTTTTGGTCGTTGGATCAAAAGGTTTTGGGCTTCATCTCTGCCGCTCAATCTACTCTTGCTCTCCATATATATTTGGTGCCTAGGGTTATCAGGAAAATGATTTTTCCCTTCTTCTTCTTGCTTCAATTCAGAATCAAGATTTTGTTTTTAGTCATTAAAGTTAGGTTTCAAGATTGTCTTCTCTCTACTTTATGGTTCACGGCCTGGAAGGTTTCGCATTTGCTGTTATTGCCGAGAACAGTAAACGATCTAAGAATCAAGAGTGTCAACTGCAGGTGGAGCCAGGGACATCAAGGACCGCTGATCAAGTTGGTGACATGTCAGGCACGGAGACATCTGAGGACACCAAGCCCAGGAGGAATAACCTGGAGGAAAACAGAAATGAAGTAGCAGAGATACAAGAACAAATTGAAGAGGACACAGTAGATCAAGTGGATCAAACTGAACAGCATGATGAAACACCACAAGACACATTGGCAACTATCAGCTAGCAAGAGACAGAAGTAAGAGGCAGGTAAGGCCTTCTACCAGGTATGATTACTCAACCAATGATTTGTATTTCTGTGCATTAATATCAAGTCATGAAATTAATGGAGTTGGACCTGCTAGCTTAGGAGAGGCATTAAAGTCTACCCATAAACTTGAATGGGAAGCGGCTATGGAAGATGAGATGTCATCTCTTAGTACTAGACCTGAGGTGATTAAAATGGAAAATGTACCTTATGCAAATGCTATAGGTTCTGTGATGTATGCCATGATTAGTACTAGACCTGACTTGTCTTATGCTGTATCTTTATTAAGTAGGTTTATGTCTAATCCAGGTGGAGCACACTGGAGTGCTTTACAATGGTTGTTAAGATACTTAAATACTACTGTTGGTTATGGCTTATGTTTTAACAAATCTAACACTTTAGATTTGGTAGGGTATGTTGATTCTGATTTTGCAGGTGACAGGGACTCGAGAAAGTCAACTACAACTTACTATTTCACACTTTGTGGAAATTGCATCAGCTGGAAGTCAAACCTGCAACCGTTGGTTACACTCTCAACTACCGAAGCGAAGTATATAGCCATAACTGATGTGATCAAGGAAGCAATTTGGCTTCAGGGTATCTTAACTGAAATACAACAGCTGCAGGGTAAGACAGTTGTGTATTCTGACAGTCAGAGTGCGATACATCTGAGCAAGAATCCAGTACATCATGAGAGAACCAAGCATGTGGATGTGAAGTATCATTTTATGCGGGAAATTATCTCAAATGGTAAGATTGAGATTAAGAAGGTCCCAACTGAAGATAACCCATCTGACATGGGGACAAAAATTGTGACTGCTACCAAACTCTCCCACTGCATGAAGTTGTTGCATGTGGGGGTTGGGTAAGTTCGCAGCCTACATGAACAATGAAAGGAACTTTGATACTTGATGCACTAATGATAGCCCGGCATAAGATGTATATGGATTGAAGCGAGTGGTGTGAGGGCTTCAAGGTGGAGATTGTAAAAGTGTGAAGCCATCATTAATGGCAGACTTGACATTTCACTGTTTTTGCAACACTTTTTGTTTTGGCCGTTGGATCAAAAGGGTTTTGGGCTTCATCTCTGCCGCTCAATCTACTATTGCTCTCCATATATATTTGGTGCCTAGGGTTATCAGGAAAATGATTTTTCCCTTCTTCTTCTTGCTTCAATTCAGAATCAAGATTTTATTTTTAGTCATTCAAGGTAGGTTTCAAGATTGTCTTCTCTCTACTTTCTGGTTCACGGCCTGGAAGGTTTCGCATTTGCTGTTATTGCCGAGAACAGTAAACGATCCAAGAATCAAGAGTGTCAACTGGCTTATATTCAGTAAGTGCTTGTATCGATTTGCTTGTGTTGAGTGATACAAGGCTGTTACTGTGGTGTTGAGTAGTTGCGTCGAATTCTAGGGTTTATTGTTTGAGTTTCGGTTTTTTAGGGGAAATCTTGTAGAGAAGGCATGAGGACAGATCTTGTACATTCTTGAATATTATAGTGCAGTGAGCTCCAAGTTCCTGGAGTTCAACGTGGATGTAGTCTGAATTTTTCAAGCGAACCACGAAAAAATTTCTTGTTTCTTTGTGTGTGAATGTTTTGCGAAATCTTGGAAGATTGAACAGAATTCTGGATTAATTGGCAAGAAAACCTGAATTGCAAATTGATTGCAAATTGATTTAAAACTTACAATCATGATAAACTAGTTTCAAATTAGCCTTAGATTTGTTAAACCAATTGGAGTTAAATTGTTTTAACTCTTCGGCTAATTCAAAATACATAGAATCACTTCTTATTATCGGGAGTGATGAACAGAAAACATTTGAACAACTTTCGAATCTTGTCCAAGATTACGAGTTAAGATTTTATTGTCAATCAACAAACGAACATCCCTCTCATTCTTAATGATTGATTCCATGAAAAACATTTAATTACACGTGTGTTTCTGAAGGATATCGACATTGCTCTAGTGCCATTATATTCAGGATCAGTGCTTTTGTTACATGAGAAATTTGAATTGGTGAGATATTTAGAACTAATCTCTCAAAAATAGAGATTCTTCCCATATTCTTAATCTTCAAATTTGTGTCCCAATCTTCACAAATTTCAAAGTTAAGTCCAGCCCTATCAAGTTCAACTACACTAGGCATGTCATGAATTTGTGGAGGCATTTGTTCAGAAGGGAATAATGAAACGATAAGAACATCATTGGCGTGGTCAGAATTTACAAAGAATAAACGACTGAGGTCATTAAAATGTTGGAAGTCTTTCCCCACAAATCTAATTGAATTTCTAAAAAGAAAAAATTGAACTGAGAGCTCTAAGAGATTAGGGATCTTCAATTCACCATCCTTATTGGTATTTAGAGATGCTAACTTGTAAATACGGTCAAGAAGAAAATATGGTACTTGGTTTTCCAACAATAAAATATCTCTCCTAACAGTATCTAACCTCCAACCCGATTGAAATAATTTATCTATCGGTTTCATCTTACACCTAAACTCGTAATTCCTTATGAGCAATTCAAAAATAAAAATTGAATCGAATAGTATCATATTAACAAATTCTTCACTATTAAGGCTCTCAATTTTTCGAGTGTGTTGATATAATTTTCTAACCCATTGTTCTTTCTCTATAATTAATTGATTTATTTTTGTGAACGTATTTTCACTAACACGGCCCTTAAAAGCATCTAGATATGTTCTTTTAAAACCTTGCATTTCAAGAAATTCTTCTTCACCATAATGAAATGGTCCAATCGAGATTATTTGGGGTGTAAATTCATCTATGCTTGAGTTTCTAAGAACCCTAGGAACCATATAGATGGAAATTTGAGGAGTTGCAGTGAGGTTATCAGTAACCGCCATTTCTTTCCTGTGACATAAATCTTTTCTTAAAAAAATATAACAGTCATCTAAAATTATAATATAACAGTAAAAGTAATAGGTCAATCAAATCAATTAGTTAAAAAAAGTTGAATTTTTAATTGAGAATACATCAGAACAATGTTGTTGAGAGAATCAGTGTTTTTTGAATTGGACCGATGATAAAACCGGTGATGTAAAAGATTTAATGGGTCATTAATTCTACCAGTTGATTCGTTCCAAAAAATGACATGTCAAAATATTTTAATTATTTAAAAATTATTAAAAAATTAAATTATTATTTTTTGGTTTTAAACGAAAAAAAATAATAATTAAAAAAAATAATTAAACCGGTTTGCTAGTTTTTACCGATTATTAAGATTTGGCCTATTTTTAAGATTTTCAATATTAAATTGAAATATAACAAGATTTGATCATTTCATAGCCCAGTCTCAATAGATACTAACATGACGTACACAGTAGACAAAAGTTGAAAAAGTGTGAAGAGAAAAAACGTAATATAGATATAGTTGACTCAAACGTAATATATATTATCATACAGAGAATAATTAATAGATTTTAACATGAATAAAATATAATAAAGATGTTTTGGATTTGGATAATTGTCTCAAACCATAAATCCATGAGAAACGAAACAGGGCAAAAATTAAGTCCATCAAAACAGTTTTGCATTAATAACTTGAATGACTTGGTAATAATAATAATAGTATTATATAATAAAGGATGAAGTGTTTACCATGGATTTTGTGTGTTGAAATGAATTGTGTTTTTGTGTTCATTTTTTTCATATAAAATTTTCTACTTAAAAATTCTTTGGAAAGGAATTACAAAGAATTCCCTTGAAACAATTGCATTATTGAAAATCAACCGTGTATATATGCTAACTTGAAACTAGTTTATCATAATCATTTTTGGAAGGGAATTACAATGTTTTGGGCGGTGCGGACGATGTTTTTTGACTTTGTATCAATATAATTATATGTATACCAATATTACAAACGCCATTATTAGCGATTTCTTTCATACATATTTATTGAATACTAAAATTACATTTATTCTACTTAAAAATTCTTTGGAAGGGAATTACAAAGTATTCCCGTGAAACATTTGCATTATTGAAAATCAACGGTGTATATATGCTATCTGGAAACTAGTTTATCATGATCACTTTTGGAAGGGAATTACAATGTTTTAAGCGGTGCTGATAATTTTTTGGACTTTGTATCAATATAATTATATGTATACCAATATTACAAACGCCATTATTAGAGATTTCATTTCTAAAATCTTATCGAATACTAAAATTACATTTATTCTACTTAAAAATTCTTTGGAAGGGAATTACAAAGAATTCTCTTGAAACAATTGCATTATTGAAAATCAACAGTGTATATTACTAACTTGAAACTAGTTTATCATGATCACTTTTGGAAGGGAATTACAATATTTTGTACGGTGCTGATGATGCTTTGGACTTTGTATTAATATACATATGTATACCAATATTACAACGCCATTATTAGCGATTTTATTTCTACATACTTATTGACTACCAAAATTACATTTATTCTACTTAAAAAATTTTTGAAAGGAAATTACGAAGAATTCCCTTGAAAAAATTGCATTATTGAAAATCAACAGTGTATTTATGCTATCTTGAAACTAGTTTATAATGATCACCTTTAGAAGGGAATTACAATGTTTTGTGTGGTGCTGATAATGCTTTGGACTTTGTATCAAATAATTATATGTATACTAATATTACAAACGCCATTATTAGCGATTTCATTTCATACATATTTATTCAATACTAAAATTACATTTATTCTACTTAAAAATTATTTGGAAGGGAATTACAAAGAATTCCAGTGAAACATTTGCATTATTGAAAATCAACGGTGTATATATGCTATCTGGAAATTAGTTTATCATGATCACTTTTGGAAGGGAATTACAATGTTTTAAGCGGTGCTGATAATTTTTTGGACTTTGTATCAATATAATTATATGTATACCAATATTACAAACGTCATTATAGCGATTTCATTTCTACATACTTATTGAATACTAAAATTACATTTATTATATTTAAAAATTCTTTAAAAGGGAATTACAAAGAATTCCCTTTAAACAATTGCATTTATTATACTTAAAAATTCTTTAAAAGGGAATTACAAAGAATTCCCTTTAAACATTGCATTATTGAAAATCAACAGTGTATATGCTAACTTGAAACTAGTTTACCATGATCACTTTTGGAAGGGAATTACAATGTTTTGTGCGGTGCTGAGGATGCTTTGGACTTTGTATTAATATAATTATATGTATACCGATATTACAAACGCTATTATTAGCGATTTAATTTCTACATACTTTTTGAATATTAAAATTACATTTATTCTACTTAAAAATTCTTTGGAGGGGAATTACAAAGCATTCCCTTGAAACAATTGCATTATTGAAAATCAACAGTGTATATATGCTAACTTGAAACTAGTTTATCATGATCACTTTTGGAAGGGAATTACAATATTTTGTGCGGTGCTGAGGATGCTTTGGACTTTGTATCAATATAATTATATGTATACCAATATTACAAACGCCATTATTAGCGATTTCATTTCTACATACTTATTGAATACTAAAATTACATTTATTCTACTTAAAAATTCTTTGGAAGAGAATTACAAAGAATTCTTTTGAAACAATTGCATTATTGAAAATCAACAGTGTATATATGCTAACTTGAAACTAGTTTATCATGATCACTTTTGGAAGGGAATTACAATGTTTTGTGCGGTGCTGAGAGTGCTTTGGACTTTGTATCAATATAATTATATGTATACCAATATTACAAACGCCATTGTTAGCGATTTCATTTCTACATACTTATTGAATACTAAAATTATATTTACTTTACTAAAAAATTCTTTTGAAACAGAATTACAAAGAATTCACTTGAAACAATTGCATTATTGAAAATCAACAGATGTTAACTTGAAACTAGTTTATCATGATCACTTTTTGAAGGAATTATAATGTTTTGTGCGGTGCTGGAGATGCTTTGGACTTTATATCAATATAATTATGTGTATACCAATATTACAAACTCCATTATTAGCGATTTCATTCTACATACTTATTGAGTTTCAAAATCATTTGTAATGTCAATAGCTACTGTATATGAAAACAAATTGTCGATAGTTATTTCCTTTCGATCCTATATTTCTGTTTTATAAGTATAGTCTGTAGACTTTTCCTCATTTTTGGATTTTTGAGCCTCTTCAGGGGCTACTGTCTCTTCAGGGACTATTAGTTCTTCTGAATCTGGTGATTCAGAAAATGGGGTAACTTCATTGCTCGAGTATTATTTCCAATTTGATCCGAACCTCTCATTTTCATCTTCTGGTGAATAGTATCTTTAGAACCAAATGGTCTGTCACGCTTCTTACGTGTAACAGATAATCCATTAGCTGCAACTGAATTTCTTTACTGCAGCTAAATTTCTTTATTATATCTATGCTTAGTGGGAATTAACATCCACTATTGGGAATATTAAGAAACTAATTTTCGTATTTTATGAAAATATCATGTTTTATAAATTATGGTTCAGAATTGTTGGTTCTAACATTAGAAGTTAACTTAAACTTCAAGTCTGATTAGTTTTTTATTATTGTAATTTATGACAGTAATAATATATATAGTGTAATTCAAAAAAATAAGATAAAATAAATAGAAAATAAAAAAATCACATAAATTCGAATGATGCAAAAAAAAAAAAAAAAAAAAAATTACATACACATATTTGGAACTTAATGCTTTCTTTAATTTATTTTCAATTTGCTTTAGCATGAAGTCAAGTCAAAGTCGATTTGGGTGATAGTGGTTTTTCACTAAAAATAAATTTTGTAGGGACATTAAAATTTTGATTGAAATTGAAATTTTATTATGTGGCTTGCCGCTCTTCATTACATGTTTTAAATATCTAAAATTATCCATAAAAATATACAACAAAAAAATTTAGTAGCAATGCAAATTAGGGATGGCAATAATATATATATGATATTCAACATATCCATCTAATTAGATTTGGATAATATACATTCAAAGTTTATTGGATTTGGATATAGATCATTTTAAAAATATATATGGATATTATTATTTTTTTATCTAATTTAAAAAATAAAATCCAAATTATATATATATCTTCATAGTAAAAGTCAATAATTACACAACAAAGCTAAAAAATAAATAAAAATTATTCATGAATATGAATTGTGTGATATATATATATATATATATATTTTAACTATTTAATTAAATTCGGGTCGAAAATTTTTAGACTCAGGTGTAAAAAAATCCAACTCGACCCAAACCACCAAGTTTGTCCTTTCATAAAAATCTAGACTCAGACTGAAAAATCTGTGTCCAAGAAACCTAGTTTGGACTACTTAGATTTGACCGGATTCGTTCGATCTAGATATAAAATAAATCCAACCTGACCATACAACACAAGGTTTTCTAGGTTTCATTAAATTATCTAAAGCCGGCCCGAAAAAAATTTGGCTCTAATATCTTTAGACTCGACCCAGATGTAAAATATATCCAACTCGATCCGGACCATTACCTGAAGCCGGCCCGAAAAAACTTGGCTCTAATATCTTTATATTCGACCCAGATGTAAAATATATTCAACTCGATCCGGACCATCCAGATTTTTTAGACCCGGATATAAAATACATCTAATCCAGTTTGAACCCCGACCCAACAGGTTTGTCCGGGTTGCATTAAAATATGCAAGTGGCCTGCGAAGTCTGATGAAGTTGCTTTTTGACGATATAATGAACTTGTTCTAAAGAAGGCTCTAATATCTTTATATTCGACCCAAATGTAAAATATATCCAACTCGATCCGGACCATCCAGATTTTTTAGACCCGGATATAAAATACATCTAATCCAGTTTGAACCATTTGAGTTTGTACAGATCCGATCTGGATTTCATTAAACAAGGACATGACTTTGAAAAATCCGGATCTCAATTTTTTATATCCGGACCCATATGTAAAATAAATCCAACCGAACCCCGACCCAACAGGTTTGTCCGGGTTGCATTAAAATATGCAAGTGGCCTGCGAATTCTGATGAAGTTGCTTTTTGACGATATAATGAACTTGTTCTAAAGAATGTATGAAGTAATGTATCTTTTGACTTTGCTTTTTACACTAATGTGTAAACATATCGTTTCTTAAATTGGAACGTCGACTAATTATTGTCGCAAGACAATTCTAGGATGTAAATTACTTGCTTCTTGGAAGCCTTATTTGGAAATCGGAAATTAAAAATCGGCTAGTTAATCGATTAAAATTATCCGAAAATCAATGTTGATTTAAAACGTTCAAAATCGATCAAATTGAATCGTTCAAATAATAATTATGATTTATCGCCGTTTAAATGTTCTAAGCATAAGCGAATCAGAAAAGGATCGTTGAATCTTTTGGTCTTTTCTCCTTGCTAATAAGTATACTATGCTGTTTAGTTCCACCTAGGCATTTATTAGAAATGTGGGTAGGTAAAGGTGGTAAAAATGTAATTCAGTACAGAGACCAGAATCACTTGTTACAGTTGAAATTGATTTTCCTTGAAATTGCAGAAACATGAAGGCCCCCATCCATATGAAGTGTGAACATGGTCTTGTAAGTAACATGTTTTGTATCATCAGCTAATTTGAAGCGAAAGAAGCGAATAAGAGCCATTGATACAATCTTCATCTGCCGGTAAGCAAAGTCTTTCCCCAGACAAATTCTAGGACCAGCCTGCAAATGACAGCAGAAAAAATTAAAGAGAGTATACTTTTGGTGGCATTTATAATAATGAAGAACAAATATATGATTTACTAACATGAAAAGATATGAATTTGAATGGAGATTCAGGCTTAAATACTCCATTTTCAAGCCATCTTTCGGGTCGAAATTCCTCTGCATTTTCTCCCCAAATATAAGGCATCCTTCCCATTGCATAAGCCATGTAATACACTCCATCTCCTTTTTTAAGCCTAAATCCATCTGGAAGAATGTCATCTACTTCTGTGCATCTCCCATCCTTTTGTTATCAAAAAAGAAATTGAAATATATTATCAAAATAAAAATGTAACAGAATTGGAAGATATATATATATATATATATATATATATAAAAATAGCCATGTAAGTGAAATAGTATACCACAGGGACTGGAGGATAGAGTCTTAAGGTTTCTGTCAATGCCGCATGAAGATACTGCATTTTTTCAAGTGATTCATCTGTTAAATTCTTGGCGAAATCATCAATGTTTGTTTCATTCTCTTGATTGCTAGTAACATCTAACACTTCCTGTGAAATTTTTTCTTGTATCAGAGGGTTTTTGCAGAGCAAATAGAAGAACCAGGAGAGTGTGTTGGCACTTGTATCTTTGCCAGCAATCATAAAGTTCAAAATTATATCCCTCAGGTATTGATCATCCATTTTCACTGGGTCCTTTTGACTTGCCAATAAGAATCTTGATAGTATGTCCTCCTTTTCGTTCTTTAAATCAAGAATAAACATCAAATATCAAACTTTTACTTTGTTAAAATAAGTAATATTGATAGGAACACAAATTTTATTATGGAGCGTTTTCGTGATCGAATCAGTGATTTTGCTAATTTTAACCAATTTTTAAGACTTAATCGGACTGAACTCATATCCGGTTCCGAATTCAACCGATTCGATCAGTTCAACCATCAAATCTAGTCCGGTTTTCAAAACATATTTAATATGTACTCACACAATCTTGTTGCGTGGCTACAAGATGTCTCTTGGTGCTGATAAGATTGTGCACAAAATCATCGATGACTTTGATATTCTTCTTCAGAGAGGCTTCAGACCCAACATTGAAAAACCTTTTCAGCTTCCAAAATGGATCAACATATCGCCAATAGACCAAAGCATTTGATTCATCGAAAGCCTTCATGAATTTGGTCCCTTCTTCACTTGATTCATTCAAGCAATTCAAATCCACACCAAACCCAACTTTGAATATTGAATCCAAAGTACATCTCATCAACATATCCTACAAAAGAAAAACATCCACTTGGTCATGGGATAACAAAATAAATTTATTTATTGATAATATATATGTATATATCTCAAGTAAGGACATAAATCTTTGTTTGTATCAAATATGTCTTTTTCTTGTAGAGATGGCAATCGGTCAAGATATGTCAGGATTTACGAATTCAAATCTCATCCCGATTATGGATTCGAGAAGAAAATCATCTTGAATCTTGTAATGGTTTTTAAATCGAGGTGAAAAATTATTCGAAATCCTATACCGAACGGCTTATGATTCCAAATCTTACCTGCATATCCAACATTGCAGGTAAGATTTGCTTACCTGCATATCCAAGACCCGATCCGAGTCAGCAAATTCCGATATAACTTTGACCAGTTTTGCAGCATTTGTTCTAAATACAGCACAGCTAAAATCTCTGAGCACTCTTGTTGAAAACTCAAAGCTAGCAAGCTTCCTCTGATGCCTCCATTTATCTCCATCAACTGCAAATATCCCATGGCCAAAAAGATCCTTAACAATATCTTGATTGTACTCACCTTTTGAATATTTATCAAATTTATTTGCTAGTACGTGCTCTATGTTTCTTGGATCTGTTGTGTATATTTCATTCTGTCCAGGAGCAAGAAGCCTGAAAGTTGGTTGTTTTTTTGCTACTGCAGTTTGGTAGTCAAAAAGTTTGTTGAAGTAAAAGAGCTGGTGAAAAACGGTGCCGTTTACTGGTGGGTAACTTGGGTCATTGATTGACTTGCCAGAATAGATTTTGAGCATGAGAAAACAGAAGGTTGAAAGGAGAAAGAGAAGTGAAAATCCTATGATAGTAAGGATGATTGAGAAGATACCCATTTCTTGTTTTCAAATTTAAGGATGAAAAATTATGATCTTAATTTGATTACAGATGCTGAGATGCTCTATGTATATAATGTTAAATAAGTGATAGGTTTCATCATTTGAAAGTGAAATATATTTATTTTTAGAAAAGACTCAATATGTCACAACAAAATCTTTGCAACACAACCGAGAAGGCAAGCCATTGAAAAACAAAAGGAATTGATCTCTAAAAAACCAAAAAAAAAAAAAAAAAAAAAAAAAAAAATCTTTTAATGTTGTTATTATATTTTTAATTAATCCAATTGTCATTTTCAGGTGAGCCAATTCAATTGATGTCAAGTAGGCAAATCCAAGTGATTAATACATTAGCATTTATCCTATTGACTGCTTCTCTGTTTCTATCTTGCCCTTATAGTCACATTCGTTATCTTTCCAAGTAATTTGTCCTCAATTTTAACTTTTATGTTGATCAAAATCCGATATTAGTTGTGTGTTGTTAGTAGTTGTGTGTTGTGTTAGTAATTGTATAGTTGGTAGTAGTTGTGTGTTGTGCTAGTAATTGTATAGTTGGTAGTTGTGTTTAATATAGTAGTTGTGTATTTATTATGTTAGTTGTATAAATGCCTATATAAAGGCCTTTCATTTGTAAGTTATAATCAAGCAAATGTTTATAGACATTTTCTTCACAAATTCTCACATGGTATCAGGAGCTTAGGTTCTTTCCGGAGGTGAAGAACATATCAAACGGAAATTGGTTCCGAAAATTCGGGTTTCGGGAAAGTTGTTAAAAATTAATTTTAAGCATACCATCAGCTTGTTCACGTCGAGACAAGCACGGTGGTATTTTCTGGAGGTTG
This sequence comes from Zanthoxylum bungeanum, assembly GCA_019454045.1. Lineage (NCBI taxonomy): Eukaryota > Viridiplantae > Streptophyta > Magnoliopsida > Sapindales > Rutaceae > Zanthoxylum > Zanthoxylum bungeanum. The sequence continues at coordinate 36,022 of SKCR01040940.1, read as the reverse complement.
AAGACGGCCACGTCAGCACACAGTCATCCACCACGTCAGCATAATCCGAATCGTCAAAATCAATCCTGATCTTATACTATTTGACAAATGGAAAAGTCAGATGTTATGCAACATATCCCTACCGTCCTCACCGGTTCAAACTACCGTCTCTGGGTTCAGGGAATGCGTAGTTTTCTCAAGGGTAGGAAACTATGGCGCTATGTTACTGGAGATGTCAAGCCCCCCACTCGTCTCACTGATGAAACTGAAGGACAACTCGCTGATCGTCTCGAGGATTGGGACAGTAAGAATCATCAAATTCTGACATGGTTCCGGAATACTTCGGTTCCATCCATTCATCATCAATTTGGCCGCTATGAAACTGCCAAAGAAGTTTGGGATCTGCTTGCATTAAGGTACACATCTTCTGATCTCTCTAGTCAGTATCAATTGTGGGAAAAGTTGCATAATTTGAAACAAGAAAAAGGTCAGTCTATTACTGAATTTCTTGCACAAATGGAGAATATTTGGGACCAACTTGCTCTGTCAGAACCATCAATGAGTTGCACCGTTGATGCAACTAATTATACGACATCATGACCGTATGCGGCTAATTCAATTCCTTATGGCCCTTACTGATGACTTTGAATCTTGTCGAGCTTCATTGTTACATCAATCTCCCTTGCTTACATTAGAAGCTACTGTCTCTCGGTTATTATCTGACGAAACTCGTCTCGGCTTACTTAAGCCATCTCACGATGAGGCTGTGTTTGTCGCCGCGGGTAAACATTTCTCAAAAGGTGGAGGTAAATTTTGTCGTACCTGCAACAAATCTGGTCATACTCTGATTGAATGTAGTCTTACTGAATGTCACAAATGCAAGAAAAGAGGCCATATTGCCTCTCACTGTCCCACTAAGGTGGGTCGTCGTTACTGCAAGCTGTTTGGCCATTCCATTGAGCAATGCCCCACTCGTCCACCAAGAGCTGACCAGCCCTCCAAGATAGCAATTCCAATTGCTGCTGCTACCTCTGAGATCACTGCCTCTCCTACATCCACTGGTAACTTAGAAACACTCCTTAGACAATACTCTCCACTCATCCCAGTACTTCTACTGCCTTATCTGTCAATTCAGGTAATTCTCCTTGGTATTTTGACTCTGGTTGTTGCAATCATATGACTTCTCAATCCCCGTTATTTTCTTCCACCTCTCCCACCATAAAATATTTCTCCAATTTTCACTGCAGATGGCTCACAAATGCTTGTAAGTCGGTCTGGCCACATATCAACATCTACACTCACATTACCAAATACATTTCTTATTCTCAAACTTACATTCAACCTTATTTCTGTTGGTCAACTATGTGAACTTGGATTAGAATTGATATTCTCCACTAATAGTTGTCGTGTGCAGGATCCGCAGACGGGACAGATTCTTGGGACAAACGTAGAATTGGACGTCTGTTTGAACTCACCTCTCTGCATATTCCTTCAAATCATTTTTCCCAACTATGTGATGTATCTACTCCATCTTCTCTTCACTTGTGGCATATGCGTCTTGGTCATGCCTCGATAAATAAACTTCGTCCTTTAGTTTCTAATGGTTCACTAGGTTCTGTTAAAGACCAGTCTTTCAATTGTGTCTCTTGTCAACTTGGAAAACAACCAGATTTATCATTTCAACATAATGAACATAATTCTGTTACCCCATTTGATTTGGTCCACTCTGATGTATGTGGACCTTCACCTACAGCCACTATGGGAGGATCTAAATATTTTGTCTTGTTTATTGATGACTATTCTCGATTCACATGGATCTTTCTTATGAAACAACGTTCTGAACTACCTCAAATTTATATTGACTTTGCAAACATGATCAAAACATGATTTTCTAAAATTATCAAAATTTTGAGGACCGACAATGCCAAGGAGTATTTTGACTCAAAAATTCAAAATTTTTTAAAAGCCCAATGAACCATTTCACAACGATCTTGCCCATATACCTCTCAACAAAATGGACGAGCAGAAAGAAAACATTGTCATATTTTAGATTCCACTCGATCTATGCTATTTCATCCTCTTGTCCTGAACGCTTTGGGGTGAAGCTGCCCTTACGGCTGTTTATGTTATTAATCGTATTCCTTCTTCAGTCACCAAACATAATTTGTCTCCTTATGAATGTCTTTATGGTGTTTCCCCTCCTTATGATCTTCTCAAGGTTTTTTGGAGTGTTTGTTTGTTCTTCTTCCTCCCACAGAGCAACACAAGTTAGAACCTCGTGCCAGATTTTTGTTTCTTAGGATATGGTATTCAACACAAATGGTATCGTTGTTGGGATCCTGTGTCAAAGAAACTTCGCATCTCTCGTCATGTTATTTTCTGGGAACATGTTATGTTCTCCTCTCTTTCTAAGTTCACAGTGTCACCTTCAGATCCACCTCCACTTTTCACTAATCCATCTATCGAGTTGTTTCCACCTGATATAGGTACTCATAGTGAGCATACAGATGTCCAACCTCCATCACCGCCTGTTCTGCTGATGATGCCCCTCCTGCAGATACTGCACCAGAGACCATTGGTGACTCATCTCCACCCTATCCTACCCGAGTAAGAAATCCTCCATCTTACCTTCGAGATTATCATTGTTTCACTGCTTTGTCTCTTTGCATGAACCTCAGTCCTATAGGGAGGCTTCTTCTAATCCTCATTGGCAGCAAGCTATGCAAGATGAATTACAAGCATTGACAAAGACTGGTACTTGGGACTTGGTTGATCTTCCTCCTGGCAAAAATCCAGTGGGATGCAAATGGGTTTACAAAATCAAAACACATTCAGATGGATCTATTGAGCGTTATAAAGCACGTCTTGTTGCTAAAGGATTCGCTCAAGAGTATGAGATTGATTATGAGGAGACTTTGCACTTGTTTCTCGCCTTACCTCAGTTCGCAGTCTGTTTGCTATTGCTGCTGCTCGGAAATGGAGTCTGTTTCAGATGGATGTCAAGAATGCTTTTCTCAATGGTGATCTCACTGAAGAAGTTTTATGAAGCCTCCTCCAGGTCTTGATCATCCACCAAATACAGTATGTCGCCTACGACGTGCCTTATATGGTTTGAAGCAAGCTCCTCGTGCATGGTTTGCCAAATTTAGTACCGCTGTCAGACAGATTGGATTCACCTCCAGTCCACATGATTCGGCCTTATTTCTTCGAAAATCCGAAAAGGGTATTGTGATATTACTTCTTTATGTTGATGATATGATTATTACTGGAGATGATATTTCAGGCATATCAGATCTCAAGCAGGCTCTTAGTCAACAATTTGAAATGAAAGATCTTGGTCCTTTGAGTTATTTTTTAGGCCTTGAGATTATTTGTTCTGATGATGGTTATCATCTCTCGCAAGCCAAGTATGCCTCTGATCTTCTTTCTCGGGCTGGCCTTACAGATAGCAAGACAGTTCCAACTCCAATTGAGTATAAGTTCTTACACCTATAGATGAAGATAACACTCTCCTTGATGATCCTACTCTCTACAGACAATTGGTTGGAAGCCTCATTTATCTTACAGTCACTCGACCAGACATTGCTTATGCAGTTCACATTGTCAGCCAGTTCATGACCACTCCCCGTTCTACTCATTATACTGCAGTGCTTCGCATTCTTCGTTATGTTAAAGGAACTCTCTTTACCGGTCTCCATTTGTCTGCTACTTCATCATTGGTTCTTCGAGCCTATTCTGATTCTGACTGGGCAGGAGACCCTACTGATCGTTGATCAACAATGGGTTACTGTATTTTCTGGGTGACTCACTTATTTCTTGGCGCAGCAAGAAACATACATTGGTTGCCCGCTCGAGTACTGAGGCTGAATATAGAGTTGTTGTGCTACTACAGCCGAACTTCTATGGTTACGTTGGCTTCTAGAAGATATGAGAGTCCCTCAACCATCATCTCTCACTCTTTACTGCGACAACAAAAGTGCTATTGAAATAGCACATAATGATGTTTTTCATGAGCGCACCAAAACACATTGATATCGATTGTCATTTCATTCGCCAACATGTTGCTTGTGGCAATATTTCGTTGAAGTATCTCAAATCCACCGATCAGCTACCTGATGTCTTCACCAAATCCTTTCTTCTGGACGTTACACTACACTTGTTTCCAAACTCAATTTGGTTTCGTCTAAACCACCTTGAGTTTGAGGGGGGAGGGGATGTTAGATATTTGTGTGTGTGTTGTTAGTAGTTGTGTGTGTTGTTTTAGTAATTGTATAGTTGGTAGTAGTTGTGTGTTGTGTTGTTATAGTAATTGTATAGTTGGTATTGTGTTAATATAGTAGTTGTGCATTTTATTAGTTAGTTGTATAAATGCCTATATAAAGGCCTATATCAAATGTTTATAGACATTTTCTTCACAAATTCTCACACGAACTATGTAATTTTCCAATCAAATAATTTTACTAAATTACTAATAACACGAGAATCAAGTAAAATTAAGATGAAATTATAGGTTATTAGCCAAAAAAAAAAAAAAAAATTAAGTTTGTGATCAATCTTAATTTAGGATCCGCATGTGTATATATATAATGTACGTGATTCCCTCTTAATTAAATAAAATATAAGAGAGTGATTAATTGTTAAATATTGTGTCTTTTAAATTTTTCGTGTATTTTTTGTGCTATTTTTTATGCATATATCATTACTCATAATGGACGGGATTCTCCCATTAATTTAATTAAGCAACAACATATATAAGATGGAGATGATAATTATTAGAAAAAAAAATTAAGATATTGATTGGTCGTCCAGATTTTCTAAATTTAAGATCCAAATGTGTATATATAATGGATGAGATTCTTTCTTAATTAAATAAAATATAGGAGAGTGATTAGTAATTATTTGGAATGAATATATATTATTATTTGTATTGGTTACATTATTTGTCAATTTTCCGTTTCAGAGATGATCTTGAGAAATTACACAAAAAATTAACAATACTTTCACACAAATGGTAAGTGATACTAATTTATTTCATTACTTAACTATTCTGATGAATGCTTTTCCTTTTATACAAGAATTATTGTATTAATTTGAAGTGGTTTCGTGTCGTGTTGTTATTATACCGTGCTAAATTTTATTTATTTGAAACTCAACCCATCAGTTGTTTGTGTTAAAAATAAAAATAAGTGTTCGTTGTTTTTATTGTGATATTTGAACCGACCTATTTCCCAAGCTATTTTTATTAAGTAATACAATTTCTACTACTATCTTAACTTTTTTTTTAAGTTTACCCTAACGGTAATTCAATTCCCCACATCTATGTGAGCGGAATTTGAACCTCATATATGATCCTATTTTTTGTAATATCCTTACACTATTGTAATATCCTCATTTATGTTTGGTAGCATACTTACTTACACTGTTGTAATATCCTTTAGCATCAATATTCATCATTTTAGCGTCAATATATTTACACTAAAGACCTTATTTTTTGTAGTAATACCTTATATTTCTACTAAAGAGAATTTGCTAACTGAATTAGTCAGCACTCTCATACATATTTGTATTATGTTAATAGGTCATGTGAACTTTTACGTGATTTGAGTTTTTTTTTTTTTTTGGGAAAAAACAATATAACATGTGTTTTTATATTTAATAAATCTACTATTTATTTAGAAGTTTTACAACTTATTAGTATGTGTAATAAAAATATTATTGAGTAATGATTAATGGTAGTTGTAATAAATTAATCATTCATAATACATGCTGGATTCATATCAATTTTCCTAGGAAGGGCTCCGAGGGAACTCGTCTGCTTACGTATTTATGCCATCTATTTATATATATTGTATAATGTTGAAGACTGCAAATTGAAAGCTGTCAAAGTCTTCCACCGAAAGCTTCATCTGCAAGTTGCAAAGAAAGAAGCAGAGGAAGAAAGCTGGCAAAATGAGCTGTAAACGTGTCCAAACCGCGTGGCACTGTTCACGCGGTTTGGGCACTATAAATTTGAGCCCCAAGCATTGTTATCAACATCCCAAAAACGTGAGGAAAGATAGAGAGTAAAGTGTTTGAGAGTTTTTTGTAAAGCTTGGATTATAAGCTTTGTAATTCTTTCGGGGTATATATAAAAGAAGAGTTTTCTCTCAATTCACCTCTATTAGTGTGAGTTTATTCACAACAAGTGGTATCAGAGCTACGGTTCCACGGAGGGATCCCGAAATTCGAAAACGAAGTTTCGATTCGGAAAATCGATTTCGACAAAAGTTGTCAAAATCGATTTTGAGCATATCATCGGACTTTTCACGGAGAGACGAGCACGGTGATATTTTCCGGCGATCGAACGGAGGTCCCAGCTGCCCGCACGCGCCGCACGCGCCAGGCAGAAGCTTCGTCACGCGCGTCACGCGCAGCCACGCGCCGCACGCGCCGTCTGAAGGTTGAAGACGACCGCCACGTCAGCAGTCCAGTCAGCGCACAGTCAGCAGCCCAGTCATCCGCCACGTCTCAGCGCCCAGTCAGCGCCACGTCAGCGCACAGTCAGCAGCCCGTCAGCTGCCACGTCAGCGTGCCTGGTAAATTTCAGATAGGTCCCTGAACTTTCTGAAAATTACAGTTTAGCGCCTATACTTTCAGATATTTGCAATTTAGTCCCTATACCTTTTGTAAATTGCAATTTAGTCCCTGAACTTTTCCGTAATTTCACTTTGGCCCCTGAACTTTCGGAAATTGCACTTTGACCCCTGTAATTTCTGGAATTTGCTATTTGGTCCCTGTGTCGGATTTTGACAAACGAAGTGTCATTTCCACCATTTTCGACCATTCCGGACGCAACGGTGAGGTCCGTTTTTTGAAATTCTGCTTAGAATTTTTATGATGGAGGGGAGCAACGGAAAAATGATTTTGTTAACCAGTACAAACTATTTCACATGGAGAGGAAGGATGAAAGACCTTCTGTATGTGAAGGACTATGATGGACCGGTATTTCTGGAGAAGAAACCAGAAGGAATATCCGATGAGAAGTGGGCTAATCTTCACCAAGAAAACATGCAGTACTATTCGTCAGTGGATCGACGATAGTATCGTCAACCATGTCAGTGAAGATGCAAATGCACGTACTTTATGGGGAAAGCTGGAGGAGCTTTTCCGAGCAAAGACTGGCAACAACAAGCTGTACTACATCAAGAAGATGATGGGGTTGAAATACCAGGAAGGTACAGCTGTGGCGGATCATATCAATGATTTCCTCGGAACCATGAAGGAATTGTCTGGATTGGGCATAGACTTCGGAGATGAGGTAAATGGTTTAATACTCCTTAATACGTTACCAGAATCTTGGGAAACGTTCAGATCTACGGTGATAAATTCAGCCGCAGATGGGAAAGTCACTATGGATGGCAAAGACCAGGATCTTCGAGGAAGAAAAGAGGACGAGAATGCATGAGTCAGCATCAGCCTCAACCTCAGAAGCTCTAGTGACAGAAAAGAACACCAGAAGGGGGAGGAGTAAAAGCCGAGGCCCAGGGAGATCAGACAAGAACCGATGTAAGTCAAGAACTAGAGATATTGAGTGCTATCATTGTAAAAAGAAAGGCCATATGAAGCGGGATTGCTACAAACTGAAGAACGAGCAGTCCAGAAGAGATGGTGACTCTAATCAAGAAAGAGTTGCTACTACCACCGAGAAAACCTCCAAAGACTTCTGCATAATGTATGAAGAAGCTGTTGTGAATCTTGCCAGCCACGAGACCAGTTGGGTGATAGATAGTGGCGCATCCATACACGCCACATCTCGCAGAGACTTCTTTTCATCTTACACACCAGGGGACTACGGTGCTGTAAGGATGGGGAATGACGGACAGTCCAAAGCCGTCGGTATTGGAGACATCTGCCTTGAAACAGAGAACGGAACAAGGCTAGTGTTGAAGGGAGTCAAGCACATCCCAGATATCCGGTTAAACCTGATCTCAACAGGCAAGCTGGATGATGAAGGTTTCTCTGCAGCACCTTTAGTGACGGATGCTGGAAGCTCACTAAAGGATCAATGGTCGTGGCACGAGGTAAGAAAGACTCAACTCTGTATTTGATGCATGCTAAGCTTTCAAATAGTAGCATAAATACAGTTAACAGCAATGAGGCAGCCGAGCTATGGCATAAAAAGCTCGGTCATATGAGCCAAACAGGGATGGAGATACTACGCAGGCGGAATGTTCTTCCGGAATTGAAAAACTCACACTTACGGAAGTGTGAACACTGCATGGCTGGAAAGCAGAACAGAGTATCCTTCCAGAGCTCCCCGCCTCAGAGGAAACCGGAGGTACTTGACCTCATACATTCAGATGTATGTGGTCCGATGCAGACACGAACACTGGTGGGTCACTGTATTTTGTGACATTCATTGATGATCATTCAAGGAGGATCTGGGCATACACCTTGAAGAGAAAAGATCAAGTGCTGGGAATGTTCAAGGAGTTTCATGCTTTGGTGGAGAGAGAAACCGGCAAGAAACTGAAGTGCATCAGGACAGACAACGGTGGAGAATACAGAGGTCCGTTTGATCAGTACTGCAAGACGCAAGGAATCCGACATCAAACGACACCTCCGAAGACACCTCAGCTGAATGGCCTAGCTGAGAGGATGAACAGAACCTTGTGCGAGAGGATCAGAAGCTTGCTGTCACAAGCCAAGCTGCCGAAGACATTCTGGGGGGAGGCACTCATCACAGCAGTTCATGTTTTGAACATATCCCCAGCGGTCGCACTGAAAGGTAATGTTCCTAACCAAGCTTGGACAGGTAAAGAAGTGTCATACGAGCACTTACACATCTTTGGGTGCAAAGCCTTTGTACACATCCCAAAGGACGAGAGATCCAAGCTTGATGCGAAGACGCGACAATGTGTCTTTATTGGCTATGGTCAGGATGATTTCGGCTACAAACTCTATGATCCTGTGGAGAAGAAGATTGTCAGAAGCCGAGATGTTGTCTTTGTTGAAGACCAGACCATAGAAGATATCAGAAAGGAATTGAAGACAATGCCCCAGCAATACAGAAATGTGAATCCAGAACCTCATACACCGGTGCCAGTACGAGTTGAAGATGAGGTTCCCAGACAGGAGGGTACAGGTGATGAAGCTCCCAGAGATGATGATCATGATCAACCACCAGTACCAGAAGTTCCACCAACAGTTCCACAGAGAAGGTCTGACAGAGACAGGCGACCTTCAACCAAATACTCTGCATATGAGTATGTGCTGCTTACTGACGGGGGAGAACCCGAGAGCTACCATGAGGCTGTGGAAACAGAGGACAGAGAAAAGTGGGAGGAAGCCATGCAAGATGAGATAAAATCTTTGCATGACAATCACACTTTTGAGTTGGTGAAATTGCCAAGAGGCAAACGGGCTTTGAAGAACAAATGGGTGTACAGGGTGAAGCAACAGGAGCATACTTCACAACCCCGATACAAAGCCAGACTAGTTGTCAGGGATTCAATCAGAGGAAAGGCATTGACTTCGATGAAATCTTCTCTCCAGTTGTGAAGATGTCATCCATCAGAGTGGTACTCAGCTTAGCAGCAAGCCTCGACCTGGAAGTCGAGCAGATGGATGTCAAGACCGCATTTCTTCACGGGGATCTGGAAGAAGAAATTTATATGGAGCAACCAGAAGGCTTCAGAGTCAGGGAAAGAAGACTATGTGTGCAGACTCAGGAAAAGCCTCTACGGTTTGAAAAGGCACCGAGACAGTGGTACGTGAAGTTTGAGTCAGTTATGGGGGAGCAGGGATACAAGAAGACTACTTCAGACCATTGTGTTTTCGTTCAGAAGTTTTCTGACGATGATTTTATCATCTTACTGTTATATGTAGATGATATGTTGATAGTTGGCCGGAATCAATCGAGGATTGATAATTTGAAGCAGCAACTGAGTAAGTCTTTTGAGATGAAAGACTTGGGGCCAGCTAAACAGATTCTTGGCATCAGGATCGGTCGTGATCGGAAAGCCAGGAAGTTATACTTGTCACAGGAGGAGTACATCGAGAAGATACTTCAGAGATTCCAGATGGACAAGGCTAAAGCGGTTAGCACTCCTCTTGCTACCCACTTTAGATTGAGTACACAACAGAGTCCCTCTACTGAGACAGGGAAGGAGGAAATGAAACAGGTTCCATACACCTCAGCAGTGGGAAGTCTTATGTATGCCATGGTGTGCACGAGGCCAGACTTAGCACACGCAGTTGGATTGGTCAGCCGGTTTATGTCAAACCCAGGACGGGAACATTGGAATGCTGTCAAATGGATTATGCGGTATCTTCGAGGCACTTCCAAGATGAGGTTATGCTTTGGGAGCAGCAACAAACCAGTGTTGATGGGCTACACCGATTCAGATATGGCAGGAGATGTGGATACCCGAAAGTCTACTTCGGGGTATCTGATTACTCTCTCAGGAGGAGCTGTGGCATGGCAGTCGAGGTTGCAGAGATGTGTTGCACTTTCTACAACAGAGGCGGAATTCATTGCAGCGACGGAAGCTTGCAAGGAATTGCTGTGGATGAAGACATTCGTCCAGGAATTGGGTTTCAAGCAGGAGAAGTACATTTTGTACTGCGATAGCCAGAGCGCTATCTATCTCGGTAAAAATTCCACATTTCATTCGAGGTCAAAACATATCGATGTGAGGTATCACTGGATACGGGACGTCCTGAGCTCAAGGCTGTTAGAACTCAGGAAAATTCACACCGACGACAACGGTGCCGATATGTTCACGAAGGTTTTACCGAAGGAAAAGCTTGAAATCTGTCGTGCCATAGCCGGGATGACAAAACTCTCCACATAGTCAAAGTGGGGAGATACAGAGAACTACGATTGGCTTGATCCCAACTCAGGGTACGTAGGCAGTCACAGAGATGCAGCCAGGGGAGGATCCTTTGGAGGATCCGGATTTGGATGATTGATGGGTCGGCTCAGATTTTGAGAAAATCTTCACCGAGGGGGAGATTTGTTGAAGACTGCAAATTGAAAGCTGTCAAAGTCTTCCACCGAAAGCTTCATCTGCAAGTTGCAAAGAAAGAAGCAGAGGAAGAAAGCTGGCAAAATGAGCTGTAAACGTGTCCAAACCGCGTGGCACTGTTCACGCGGTTTGGGCACTATAAATTTGAGCCCCAAGCATTGTTATCAACATCCCAAAAACGTGAGGAAAGATAGAGAGTAAAGTGTTTGAGAGTTTTTTGTAAAGCTTGGATTATAAGCTTTGTAATTCTTTCGGGGTATATATAAAAGAAGAGTTTTCTCTCAATTCACCTCTATTAGTGTGAGTTTATTCACAACATAAATATATTTTTTTGTCCTCTCTAGCAGTTGGCTAATCAGTAACGTTCAAGTCTGGCTTATATTGTTTCGGCCAACTACTATCTTCTTAACATATCTGAAAATTCCAACACTCCTCAAGTTATTTCAAGAGGCCCTACTCACCGCAGCAAAGTAGAAAGTTATGGACCGGTATAAAGAATTTAAAAAGAGATTCCAGAAAAAAAAAATTCATCAGAGATCACGAACAACATATCCGCGATTGCAATTACATAATATTGATGGATTCTCTTATTCCTACAAAAAGAGAAGTGGAGTTGCTTGTTGAAAATGGTATCTTGGTAGACAATTGGAACAATGATACAGATTGTTTAGTAATCAAGGATATGTTGAACAAACTTCGGAAGCAAATTCCTCTGATTATGAGTTAAGATTTTTTGGTTAATCAAAAAACGAACATCCTTCTCATTCTTGATGATTGAGAAGGATGATCATTTGTTGATTGAGAAGGATGATCGTTTGTTGATTGACAAAAAAATCTTAACTCATAATCTTGGACAAGATTCGAAGTTGTTCATATGTTTTCTTGTTCACCACTTCCGATAATAAGAAGTGATCCTATGTATTTTGAATTAGCCGAAGAGTTAAAATAATTTAACTCTAATTGGTTTAACAAATCTAAGGCTAACTTGAAACTAGTTTATCATGATCACTTCTGGAAGGGAGTTGCAATGTTGTGTGTGGCGCTGGGGCTGCTTTAGACTTTGTATCAAGTTTTGGTTAGGATTACATCTTCATTTATGAAATAGACAGGGCCAAGTGTCAGTTAATATTTATGTAACAATAATTTTCTTTCGACAGTTCTATTTAGTAAAAAATATACATCTTTATATATTATTTACGATTTATATTATGTCAATAATGTTATAATGGTAGAGGAGTAATGCCGATGACATGATTTTTCTGCATAAAGCATAGTCCGATGCCAATATTGTTAATCCTTTATACAGCAAAATCATGTCATCGGCCTCACTCCCCTACCACTAACAATATTGGCATAATATAAATTGTCAAAAATATATAAAGATTTATATTTTATACTAATAGAATTGTCGAAAGAAAATTATTATCATACAAATATTATTTGACACTTGGCCTCGTCTATTTCATAAATGAAGATGCAATCTTAACCAAAACTTGATACAAAGTCCAAAGCATCCCCAGCACCGCACATAACATTGTAACTCCCTCCAGAATTGATCGTGATAAACTAGTTTCAAATTAGTCTTAGATTTGTTAAACCAATTAGAGTTAAATTGTTTTAACTCTTCGGCTAATTCAAAATACATACAATCACTTCTTATTATTGGAAGTGATGAACAGGAAAATATATGAACAACTTTCGAATCTTGCCCAAGATTATGAGTTAAGATTTTTTTGTCAATCACAAACGGACATCCTTCTCAATCATCAAGAATGAGAAAGATATTTGTTTGTTGATTGACAAAAAAATCTTAACTCATAATAAGAGGAATGTGCTTCCGAAGTTTTTGTGTGTATGTATACACACCGGTCAAGATACAATACGCTTGAACACATATGTATGTATATATATTTATAAGTATTTTTTTTCCTTCTATGTATTACGGAAAGTATTATATTTTTTCATACGCATTGAGTTGTGACCTAATATCCGCATGAATTACATTATATATTTATTAATATTTTAATATTATTTATTCAATAGTGACCACTACCAAACACCACAAGTCACTATTATTGGTCATATTCACCTACTTTTCATTGAATCACAACTATCAAGTAGGCATAATTAGGGGTGAGCAAAACCGTTTTCGGTTCCGGTTCCGCATGGAACCGGAACCTACCCGTAAAAATCGGTTCCTAACTAAGTGGAATCGAAACCTACCCAATTAAATAGGGTACCATATTATTCGGTTCCAATCGGTTCCGGTCCGGTTCCGAATTACCCTATTTATATAACTTTGTCAAACTTTAAAATTGAAACTGCCAAAAAAAAATATTAAAAGAACACGGATAAAGTATAAACAGAATGTTCCCTCGATATATTTTTGCCATAATAATCACAATTGAAACTGCCAATAGACAAGAAAAGTAGAAAACAGAATGCATAAAAAATTAAAAATCAATAAATCATGTAACTGTAAGTCTGCAACTTCATTACTTCAAAAACAGAATGTATTTAAAAGTACATGGATAAAGCATAAACAGAATGTTTGAGATACATGGATATCAATATTTTTTGTATCTAGATACATGGATAAAGAATAAAAATCATAAACAGATTAACAGATTGCAAAACAACAGCAGAACAGTAGGCTATGAGAAGTTGAGAAAAGCAGAATAGTAGGCCATATGAACAGCAGAACACAGAACAGTAGGCCAGCAGAACAGCAACAGAAAGCCAAAAACATCTTCCATGTCCATGAGATGAAACTGCAGACAGTACATAAACAACAGAAACAGAAATACATAAATGAGAAATTATAGAAACAGAAAAATACATAAATGAGAAATTACAGCAGTAAAGAAATGACTCACTCATGGAATTTCATCATCCGTATCAGCATTGAATTCACTATCAACAATATCATTATCATCTACAATCGTCAGCCCACTAGCTTTTGTTATAAATATTAAATACTAGCTTAGTTAGTGTATGAATATAATTAAAAGTACATAAACATAAAACATAATGTCTTATCTGCATCATATTTTTCTGCATCTTCCATTAGTTCCTCAATATTTATTGGTGTTGGCGCACTCCTTAACCAATCTTGAGTACATATCAATGATTGAACAACTTTTGGAGTTAAACAACTGCGAAATGGATCAAGAACAAGACCAGATGTACTGAAAGCCGACTCCGAAGCCACAGTGGAAACGGGAATCGCCAACACATCTCTTGCTATTTGAGAAAGAATCTTGTACTTGAATCTATTACTCTTCCACCAACCTAAGATATCAAGATCTTTCCCACCATCTTCACAAGCTTCTTCAAAGTATTTTTCTAACTCAGATTTAGGCTCCACATCTTGTTCATCTCTTATAAACCTCATCAATTCATCTTGAATATATATGTCATCGTTATTACCACCATCACAACCAGACTCTTCCATCATACTTGAGGTTTGAGATAAACGACTTATACTTGCTCATAACTTCTGTTGTTACTACCTTTATTATAAAACTCAAATAAACGTTGCAAAACACTTTTCAAGTTTTCACATTTTTCCGTAACTTTTGTATTATCATTACCAAAAAGTCTCTTATAAAAAAACTTAGCCACATATATCTTATATCTAGGATCCAATACAGCAGCTATTAAAACCATAAAGTTTGTCTTATCAACATTTCCATAGTACTTATCAAACTTTTCTTTCATTTTACGACACATACTTTTAACATAAGGATCTGATTCATTTGCCCATTCATTCATGCAAGTAAGAATGGCAACAATATCATGAACATAAGCATTAGATGTGACATACAAAGATCCTGATAATTTTTTAGTGACAACATAGAATTTTTTTAAAAATCTTGCCAAAACCTTGGCATTTTGCCAATCTTCCCAAGTGGGAACACCATCATCACTCTCAAGTTCCGTCCTATAGCCAACATCTTCATCATCCATCCTATCAAATGCTTTTTGAAATACAAGAGTCGCCTCTAGCATTAAGTAAGTGGAGTTCCACCTAGTTGAAACATCAAGACAAACTTTACAACTACTAGATATTCTTTCTCTCTCAACACACACTTTAAATTGATGGGCTCTAGCTGGAGAACTCCGCACATATCTAACTGCACTACG
The DNA here is from genome assembly GCA_019454045.1 of Zanthoxylum bungeanum. Classification (NCBI taxonomy): domain Eukaryota; kingdom Viridiplantae; phylum Streptophyta; class Magnoliopsida; order Sapindales; family Rutaceae; genus Zanthoxylum; species Zanthoxylum bungeanum. The sequence continues at coordinate 20,888 of SKCR01040940.1, read as the reverse complement.
AATTCGACTAATAGATTGTTTAATTTCAACAAGGCCATCCTTAACAATCAAGTTCAAAAATATGAGCAGCACATCTCATATGGATAAAGTCTCCCCCCATAACTAAGTTTGGAAGTCTACCCTTCAAATACGTAATTGCGACATCATTAGAACTAGCATTGTCTACTGTAACCGTAGACACTTTGTCATCAATACCACATTCTTGAATACATTCTTCTCCATTTTCCCTATATCTTTCCCTTTATGACTAGGTATTTCAACAAAACTCAAAATTCTTTTGTGCAACTTCCAATCATTATCAATAAAATGAGATGTGAGACACAAATAACTTAGAGTTTGTACAGAAGTCCAAATATCTGTCGTCAAAGCTATTCCTGTATTTAAGGATTTTAAGCATTCTCGCAAGCTAGTCTTCTCACTAACATACACTTTCATGCAATCTCTAGCAATAGTAAAGCGAGAAACAAATTTAAAACGGGGTTGTAAAGCATGCACAAACTCTCTAAAACCATCACGCTCTACTATAATAAAAGGCAACTCATCTTTTATAATACACCTAGCAAGCATAATCTTACAGTACTCTTGATCAAATTTCCATGTGGTAAGAGTATTAGGTTCATTGTTTCCACACGTCTTGCTTGAAAGCCGTTTTTGCTTCTTATCCATATTGTGAGGATAACTAGTGCATCTTTTAAGATGTTTTTTCATTGAAGAAGTACCTGATGTCACTTTGTATGATAAATTTTTTTCGCAATAATTGCATTTTGTCTTTTCACATGTCCCAGTTTCTGGATTAGGCAAACGCTCAAAATGATCCCACATATCGGACGCATTTCTGCGAACTCGAGATAACTTTGAAGTAGCGTGAATGCCATCATTAACATCCATTTTTTATAGCTGCGAAAAAAAATTACAACAGAAAGATCATTTTCCAGGATGTAGCAACTAGCAAGCCTATGGATATGATTACTCAAATTTCAGAAAACTGCCCAAACTTTCCTTATGATTACTTAAATTGAATGTTTTAGTAAGTTTTAGTTATTTGTTTTGAATTTCAGTCTGTTCATGCAAGCTGAGAACATGAAACCAGTTTCAGTTGACTAATGCTTGTGCTTTATTTTGAGAACATGCACCAATCTTGATTTCTTTTTCCGTTTACTTTAAGATATTTCATTTTTTAGCGGGTTGTCCTTTGTCTTGATTTGCTCGTATATCTATGTGCTTGATGAAGTGCAGTTGGCTTTCCTCTTTCTATCTGTAAAGTTTTTGTGCTGTTATGTATTGATAGAGACATAACATGTGGTATTAGTAAACAATCAAGCTTAGGAAAATTACTTAAACATATAACTTTCATAATTTGGGACGAAAGTTGACCGTGGCCGAAAGTTGCATGTCTTATGCATGCAACTTGCATGCAACTTTCGGCCCCTTTTTGGCAGCCAACTAATGAAGCAACAAGCAACACACGCTTTGCCAAAACGTGTTGCAATAGTGCACACGTTTTGGTGGCTATATAAGGAGCCCTTGAGACCATTGTTAATCATCCCGAAATCCCAGAATCCCAAATGTGTGAGTTTAATAGAGAGTAAAGTGGTGAGAGTTTTTTGTAAAGCTTGGATTGTAAGCTTTGTAATTCTTTTGTGAGTAATATAAAAGAAGAGTTTTCTCTCAATCACCTCTATTTTTGTGTGTTTAATCACAACAAAGCATTGATTTATATGTCAACAAGATATTAGTGAGTGTAACGACCATTTGAGGAAATCATTGATGCAAGTTCAATTAAATCGTATTTATGGCCCTCATTTAAGAAGATTAAACTATCAAAGAACCTTAGAGCAGGATTAGATCCAAATTTTGTTTATTTTTTGTAATGCATAAGAGAGAGCAAAGAAAAAAAATAAAAAGTTCAAGTTCTATGATTATTCTGCACGAGGAAGATGAAATATCATTGAAAATTTTGTTAAATGTTGTTTTCCCACATTTAAATCAGTGAATGATGGTGAAAATCAGAAAATGAAAAGATTGTTGAAAGAGTTTCATTCATGATTTGATGAGATTATTGAGTTTTAATATCAGAGTGAAGTCGAATGATATATATAGATTGTTTATGATTTCTTTAAGGAGAAAGAGTTAAGTTGAATGCTATATATAGATTATTTATGATTTTGTTACAGAGAAAGTAAGGGAAAGATAAATGAACTAGATGCCTTCTGAATGCAGTATGATGACTATTTTTTTCCTTTATATTTTGAAGCCCTCCTCCCATCATTGATTTTGGCAACACTGTGACCTGTTATGGAGATTAGGGTTTATGACTAGATGCCTTGTAGGTTGAATGTGTGTGAAGTGTAATATAAAATGAATATAGTCCTTAATAGTAAATTAACACATGGAAAATTTAGTAATATAAATTTTATTTATATTAATGTGTTCAATGTAATTTTTAGAGTGCAAATAGCACCACCTCTAAAAATATATATATTGTATCATTTTTTGCAATATTAACACATTTAACTTGGAAAATAACCAGTCCAATTTTTTATTTTTTAAAATTTCATAGCTATTTGACTATTGTTTTTAAATTTTACATGAGTTTTTGATGGAAACTTCCCCTGTTTTGGATGTAGGTTCTGGAGTTTACTTCCCAACTCTTGCCGATTCTCCTGCCCAACCACAACAACTCCGAGAATCAACTCACCTCAACTCCAGCACGTAGGTAGCCAACAAGAACTCAAGCTATTCGACAATGTGTATTTGAGCAATATTTGTATTCGTTGAACAAATGTAACAGCAGAATAAAGTTGAATGTAATGACAATAACTTGTATTAATAAAAAGCCACCAGGCTATAGTTTCTTAAATGTGTCTTCCTTCCACTATTACATATCATAATCTCAAAGTAAAACTAGAAAAGATTGACAAACTCCAAAGACTGATAAATTTCTAAAATTGACAGATTCCAGAAGCCATCCCCTGTCCTCCCTCATTCCCATGACATTTTCCTTTTCATTTTCCTCCTCCCTCCACACGCCCCTGCTGCTGTTCTTTTTCTGCTGTGCCTCCTGCCTCTAACTGACTTCCTTCTCCCATTGGTCCATCTTTCTCCTCCTCTCGGATGCTTCCACCTGGCAGTAAATTAGCAGCCCTTGTATTTGCTCTGATGCTCCCACATGGCAGTGAATCAGCAGTCCTTCTCTTCCTTTGATAGACCTTCAGCCCATGGGCCCTATCAATACCCCCCATTCAAACACACCTTCTCCTCAAGGTGAAGATCAGGAAACTGATTAAGCATCCCTTGTAGTGACTCCCAGGTACTTTCAAAGTCGGGCAAGTCTCGCCATTTGACCAAAATCTCATAATCGCCATTCAAGAGCTTACGTGAATTAAGGATAGACTCAGGAAATACCTGTAGTTCGTTCTCTGCTGTCATACAAACCGGCAATGGCTGACTTGAAAGAGGTGGAGTAAGTGAGTGCTTCAACTGAGAAACATGGAAGACGGGATGAATCTTGGCGTGTTCTGGAAGCTGTAACTTGTAAGCGGGGGGGCTAATCTGTTCCACTATCTCAAAGGGGCCATAATACATTGGACTTAGCTTCTCATTGGACGTTGTGCTAGTGACCTCAGCCGGTATGGCTGCATCTTCAAGAAGACCGACTCTCCCACTCTAAAAGTGACATCCCTCCTCTTTTTATCCGCTTGAGCCTTCATCCGGCCTTGGGCCATCACTAAGTTGTCCTTTAATTCTTTTAAAATCAGATTGCGCTCCCTTAACTGCACATTGACCTCATCAACAATGGACCCTCCATCAGAAAATCGAATCAAGGGTGGCGGGTCTCGACCATATAATGCCTTGAAAGGAGTCATGCCCGCTGAATTGTGATAAGTGGTGTTGTACCAATATTCCGCCCTAGGGATCCAAGTCGGCCAGCTACGTGGTTTGTTTCCCATGAAACATCGTAAGTAGGTTTCTAAGCACCGATTTACCACCTCCGTCTGCCCATCCGTCTGGGGGTGATACGCCGAGCTGCGATGTAAGGTTGTTCCAGACAAACGGTGTAACTCCTTCCAAAACTGACTCAGAAAGACCTTATCCCTATCCGAAACAATGGTTTTGGGATAACCATGAAGCCTGACAATCTCGCGGATAAAGAGTCTCGCTACTACCATTGCCGTGAAAGGGTGGCAAAGTACTAAGAAGTGACTGTACTTTGTCAGCCTATCTACCACCACTAGAATCGAGTCAACATTATGTGCCCTAGGTAGGCCTTCAACAAAATCCATAAAGATGTCTTCCCAGGACTGTTGTGGGATAGGTAACGGCTGGAGAAGTCCCCCGGGTGTCAATGCCGAATATTTGCTACGCTGACACACCTCACAAGCAGCTACAAACTTCTGGACATCCCCCTTCATCCCTTCCCAAGATAATAAGCTAGACAACCTTTTATAGGTATGAAAATAGCCCGAATGCCCCCACTATGAGTCACATGAAATTCTTGAAAGAATAACGGGATCCTGGAAGATCCTTTGGGAATCACCAATCGACCCTTGAAGAACAAATGCCCTTTGCGCAGACAATAGTCAACATGGCTACTAGGATCGGCTAACAAGTCCTGCGCAATTCCATGGAGCTTACTGTCCTGTTGTATTTCCACGTCAATCCCATCCAAAGCGTGACACTGCCCAACCGAAAAAGCGGCTGATTGAGAGACTTCGGCACGTGCGGTTCCATTAGGCCTCCTAGATAATGCATCTGCTACCCGATTTTCTCTTCCTGGTTTATACAAGATGGAAAATTGATATCCTGCCAATTTGGAAACCCATTTGAGCTGCCCCTCTCCTAGACACTGCTGATCCATCAAATAACGCAAACTGACTTGATCCGTGCGGATCACGAAGTGTTGCCCCAACAAGTAGTGTCGCCACTTTTGGACTGCTAGTACTATAGCCATCAATTCCCTCTCATAAACCGATTTAGCCTGAGATTGTGGTGATAGGGTCTGACTGTAGAATGCCAGCGGCCTGCCCCCTTGCATCAAAACAGCCCCTATGTCGTGGCCAGAAGCATCCGTCTCAATAGCAAATTCTTGAGTGAAATCCGGCATTGCCAATACTGGTACCGAAGTCATGGCTTGCTTCAATTCCTCAAAAGCTCGTTGAGTCTCCCGATCCCAATGAAAGTTGTCATTCCTCAGCAGATCCGTCAACGGCTTAGCTATCTTTCCATAATCCCGAACAAATCTCCGGTAGTAGCCGGTGAGACCCAAAAAATCCCCTTAATTCCTTTAAACAACTGGGGCTCGGCCACTCCACCATGCATTTCACCTTGGACATATCGGCAAAGACTCCCTTATCGGAGATAATATGACCCAAGTATTCGACACTGCCGCCAAAATAGCACTTCTTCTTATTCACGATCAGCTGTTGTTCCCTCAAGACATTCAACACTATGGTTAAGTGTCCCTTGTGTACGTCCATATCTGAGCTGTATACCAGAATATCATCAAAAAACACCAAGACAAATTTTCGCAAGAATGGCCGAAATATGTCATTCATCACTAAGAATTCATAGTGTCCCTCATGTGTTCGGAACGCCGTCTTTTCCACATCCTCAGATCTTACCCTAATCTGATGATATCCGGTCTTCAAATCCAATTTCGAGAACACCTTTGCACCTCTCAATTCGTCCAACAACTCATCTATAACCGGAATCGAATACTTATCAGGTACCGTGATTTTATTCAATGCACGATAATCGACACAAAACCGCCAACTGCCATCCTTCTTCTTAACTAGTATCACTGGACTCGAAAACGGGCTACAACTCGGTCGAATTAGGCCAGCCAATAGCATTTCCCTTACAATTTTTTCTATTTCATTTTTCTGGTAATAGGGGTACCTGTAAGGTCTCAAGTGAGGTGGGGAAACTCCTGTCTGCAGTCTGATCGCATGTTCCTGCACCCTTTCTTTAGGCAACATAATCGGTTGGTCGAAGACATCATCATACTGTTGTAGAATCTGTTGGACTAACAGCCCCCCCTCGTGATTCTTGCTACTGTCACTCAACTTCATATGGTTCTGTTTCAACTCAATCACCACCCCTACATCCTCTTTTGGAAGGTTCGAACTATGGTTTTGTAGGACATCACCATCCTTCGTAAGGATGGCTCGCCATGTAATCTCACTGTTTTCCCACCCCTAGTGATTGTCATGGTCAGTTCACGGTAATTGGAAGAAAAATCCCCAAGAGTTTCTAACCATGTAACCCCCAACACGATGTCTGCACACCCAATTTCGAATACAAAGAAATCTTCCAGAAAAACCATTCCAGATAGCTTCACGCGGACCCCCTTACAACAACCACATCCGCGCAGTCGACCCCCATCACCCAATTCCACCCCAAACGATTTGGATTCATCTACTCTTAGCCGCAACTCTTCCACCAAGGTCGACGAAATGAATGAATGAGAGGCCCCACTGTCAATTAGTATCACCACTTCATGACCCTGTACTGACCCCAATAGTCTCATGGTCTTTCCTGCTGGGGCAAATCCCATCAAGGACTTCATGGAAACCATCAACATTGGCTCATCTATTCTCCCTCATTCCCCCTTAGAATTGGTTGTGCCCAGACATGTTGCTGTCATCGAAGCTACTGATAAGGCTTGTTGGGCTTGAATTTGGAGATCGTTTCTCTCTGCCACTACGTTCAGGTGGTTTAATTTGCTATCAAGTTGTGGGTCCTCTTGGTTCTTCCCTCCTTGACCTAACACATCCTCCAATTCTTCATCTATCTCATCTTCCTCAACAATCATCAGCTTTAAATTCATGTTTACGCATACATGGCCAGGGAAAAACTTTCCATGCACTTAAAGCACAAGTTGTTCATACGCCGGTAGCTTTCTTCTTGCTCCGAAAGCCGACGAAAAGGTGGAGGCCTGTAGGGAGTCGACGCTGTTGAGCCGTTGACTCGAAAATTTCGTCCATCGTTACCCATAGGAGCTGCTCCAGTAGAAGGTGTGGGTCTGTTCTGCTCAGGTGCCCTATTACCAAACTCGTTTGTGGAGTACGATGAGGGATGTGGGCCTGTCCCATTGTTGGTTGGTTTGTTAAAGCCCGCCCCATAATTTGGTGACCTTCCAGCGTGAGTGGAATATTGAGGACCAGCCCAACCCTGATTTTTCCAATTCCCTTGCTGACTCCCTTCCATCTTCTTCGTCCCGGCCTCCATCTTCTCTTCCAGGTCAAGAACCAGCCTCATTACATGCCTTAAGCCTTGCATTCTCCAAGGTTTCAATTTAGCTTGTAGTTTCCCTTTTAACCCACACATGAAAAAGTGTGTGAGTAACTCCTCGCTAGCTCCCGGTGTCGTACTCGAAGCAAGCTCAAATTCAGCAATGTACTCACTAACGCCTCCGGTTTGTTTCAGGTTGATCAGTGCTGGGTATCATGTCGGTCCGGTGGAAGAGCGAAATAGTTCCAATAACTCCTCCTTTAACTTGGTCCAATTCTTGTGGTGGTCAACGTGCTGCTAGCCATTGATACCAATTTAGCGCAGCCTTCTCAAAGCACACCGTTGCTGCCGATATTTTATCAGCTTCCATGACCTCATTGACCTCAAAGTAGTGTTCAGCACGATAAATCCACCCTTGGGGGTCAGTCCCATCAAACAAGGGTAACTCGAGCCTCCTATACCCCCTTCTTCCCCTTCTCGCACAACCCCCTAGCCCATCTTCCTCATCTACACTCTCATACCCTTGGTTTTGGGCAGTCTTTTCTGTTTCCACTCCTTTCCCTCTTTCTTGGCGCTTTCGACTAGCGTCCATCTCCCTTATCATGGCCATCAAGGCGTCTTGGCCTTTCCTCAACTCCTCAACGGTGTTGTTGATTCCTTCTTGTCATTGGCGCAACCCTTCCATTGCCTCACTCATTTTTTCCACACGGCTCTCTACTTCGTCCACTCGAGAATCCATCCTGTCTCCGGTTCGTGTTGAGACCATGTTCTTCCCACTCCCACTATCGCCGCTCTGATACCACTGATGGAAACTTCCCCTGTTTTGGATGTAGGTTCTGGAGTTTACTTCCCAACTCTTGCCGATTCTCCTGCCCCACCACAACAACTTCGAGAATCAACTCACCTCAACTCCAGCACGTAGGCAGCCAACAAGAACTCAAGCTATTCGACAATGTGTATTTGAGCAATATTTGTATTCGTTGAACAAATGTACACAGCAGAATAAAGTTGAATGTAATGACAATAACTTGTATTAATAAAAAGCCACCAGGCTATAGTTTCTTAAATGTGTCTTCCTTCCATTATTACATATCATAATCTCAAAGTAAAACTAGAAAAGATTGACAAACTCCAAAGACTGATAAATTTCTAAAATTGACAGATTCCAGAAGCCATCCCTGTTGTGATTCACCGATCACTTTAGAGTGTATTTGAGGAAAAACCGAATTGTATTTATTACTACAAGAATAAACACTACAAGTTTACAACAAGAAACTCACAAAAAACCTCACACACTCTCAAGCTTTCTACTTGAAGCTTATACACTTTGGGATGATAATAAGCTCACTGGAATGTTGTTTTTATAGTAGAAAAACGACTACTATTCATCCCTGATTTCATGCCACAAATCATGGCATTATCAAGAATTATTGGCTCCTTTTCTTCAATCACCACCTAAAGTATTATGTCTTCATGCATACACTTTCTTTATGGTGGACTTCTTGTCTGCATGCTGACTTTCTGGTTTGGCAACTTTCGGTGCTGTTTGTTTGCACCTGCTGCTGGCTTCAACACAACAAATCTCCCCCTCGGTGAAGATTTCCCAAAATCTGAGCCGACCATCAATCATCCAAACCGGATCCTCCAAAGGATCCTCCCTTGGCTGCATCTGTATGACTGCCTACGTACCCTGAGTTAGGATCAAGCCAATCGTAGTTCTCTGTATCATCTGACAGCTATCCCGGTTATGTCTCTGCACAACTCTAGCTTGTCCCGATCACCATCGTTTGTTGACATGTCGGCTGTGTCTCTGCACAGCACACTTCACTGCATCTCTGTACAGTATTCTCCTGCTATGTCTCTGCATAGTACAATCAACTGTGTCTCTGCACAGTAATCTTCTGTCATGTTTCTTCACCCATCTGTTCCTCAGTGCCTTCTTGCCTTTGGGAAACTCTCTGGCTCCCCCACATCAGTAAGCAGAATATATTCGGATCCCGGATATCTGGTTGATGGAATCCTGCCTCGCTCAGATCTTCTTATCTGAGGTACACTGGTTTCAGGAGGTCTGTCATCATCCATCTCTGTGAATGATCTTGTAACTTCTAGTGGAGTAGGTTGCGGCTCCCCCTGCTCAACATTTTCTTCTGTAATCTTCGATGGAACAGGCTGTGTCTCCCCCTGCTCAACATCTTCATTTGCCTCCTCTGATTCTGCTTCTGGAATTTCCTCGTGCACCATATCTGTGGCCAATTGTGCTGGTGCTGGGTCTGGATTTCTGTCGGCACTGGAATTGGAAGACATCCTGGGCATTTCAATGTCTTCAATTGTCTGGTCTTCGAGAAACTCTACTTCCTGGCTTCTGATGACCATCTTCACCTTCGGATCCCATAATCTGTATCCGAATTCTTCATCTCCATGGCCTAGGAATATACATGGAGTTGTCCTTGCATCGAGCTTCTCCCTGAGCTCTTTGGATACATGTACAACGGCTAAACAACCGAATACTCTAGGGTGAGTGTAGGAGGGATTCTTACCAGACCACAATTCTCCGGAATCTCCAAGTTCAACGGTTCAGATGGTGATCTGTTTATCAGGTAACAGGCAGCACGAACAGCTTCTCCCCAGAATGGCTTTGGCAGCTTAGCCATACTGATCATTCCTCTGACTTTCTCCATAATGGTGCGGTTCATGCTTGCAGCGACACCATTATCTTGTGGAGTGTGTGGAACAGTTCTCTCATGTCGAATCCCGTGTCTCCAGCAGTAGGCTTCGAACTCTCTGGAACTGTACTTGCCTCCAGCGTCTGTGCGAAGGCACTTCAGCTTCTTCCCTGTTTCATGCTCTACCATGGCGTGGAACAGCTTGAATTGATCTAGGACCTGATCCTTCGTCTTGAGGAAATACACCCAGATTTTCCGTGAAGCATCATCGATGAAAGTCAGAAAATACTTGTTACCACCTAATGAATCAACCTCCAAGGGACCACAAACATCAGAGTGCACCAGACTGAGCAACTCTGATCTTCTCTCTGAAGAGAAATCAAATGAGACTCTGCGTTGCTTACCAATCGAGTAGTGGTTGCAAGGACCTCGTGCAGCATCCTTGGTAAGCTCCTTCTTGTTCAGGGTAGACAACCCTCTCCCACTCATGTGTCCGAGTCTCTGGTTCCACAGATTTTGAGAAGCCTCTTTTTCAGCTACTTTGAGGCTGTCTGCACAAATCTTCACATGAGTCTTGTATAGTGCACCGCAAGCATGTCCTCGAGCGACAATCATGACACCTTTCGTCATTCTCCATGTGCCATTTCTGAAGTGATTTTCATAGCCCTGTTTGTCAAGAGCTATCCCCGAGAGTACATTCAGCCGAAGTTCTGGAACATGCAGGACATCCTTCAAGATCAATGTACACCCGACATTTGTCCGCAACTGAATATCACCCATTCCTACTATCCCAGAGGAACTGATATTTCCCATCTTCACTGCTCCAAAGTCTCCCGCTTTGTAGGTTGTGAAGTAATCTCTGTGAGGAGTGACGTGGTAGGATGCTGCAGTATCTACCACCCACTCAACATCTTGGGTTGCGTTGTGAAGGCATGTCTCTTCCTGTATGGAGCATATTGCTACATCTGCTTGGACAACGACCAGTGTCTCTCCTTCGTCATTCTTCGGCTGGTGATTGCCTTCTCTCTGCTCTCGTTGCAGTTTTCGGCAATTCTTCTTTAGGTGGCCTACAATGCCACAATGGTAGCACTTATAGGTAGGCTTCCTTCCATCTGAGGATCTACCCCTGGTTGTGCTTCTGCCTCTTTCTCCGTCTCTTCCTTGATGTCTTCCTCGAGTCTCTGTGACGAAGGCTTCTGTCTGTTCTGAGCCAACATCTTTTCTCCTGGACTCCTCATTCGACAGGGCATCTTTTACCATAGGCATGGTAACTTTACCTCCTGGAGCGGAATTGCTGAGAGTAACCACCAATGTCTCCCAGCTATCAGGAAGGAACTGAGTAGTAAGAGGGCTTGTATTTCATCTCCCAGCTGCATGTCTACTGCAGACAACTGGTTCACCAGGCTCTGGAACTCGTTGGTGTGTTCTGCAACGGAAGTTCCACTCCGTAGCTTCAGGTTCACCAAACGCCTCATTAACAGGGCTTTATTCCGAGCTGTCTTGGCCTGGAACATGTCTTCCAGCTTTATCCACATCCCGTAAGCATCTGAATCCTGTGCTACGTGGTGGAAGACACTGTGACCGATCCACTGCCTTATCTGACCCAAAGTTCTGTTGTTGAGTTTATTCCAGTCATACTCCTTAACAGACTCTGGTTTCACTCCCTTCAACTCGATGACATCAAACAGATCTTTACAATGCAAAAAATCTATCATCCTAGGTCTCCAGAGGGAGTAATTAGTGGCAGCCAGTTTAATCATTGCACCAGAATGAGAATCCTCCATCTCCATTTTAAGTTTTAAAGTTTAAAATGAGAATACACTAAAATCGGGTCTGAATTTCACAAATCGGAGGTCACCGTTGCGTCCGGAACGGTCGAAATGGTGGAATAGACACTCTTTGGTCTAAATCCGACACAGGGGCTGATTTGTAAATTCCTAAAACTTCTGGGGGCAAAACTGTAAATTTCAAAACTTCAGGGGGCTAAATGAAATTTACCAGGATGCTGACGTGGCGCTGACGTGGCAGTGCTGACGTGGCAATGTGGGACCGGTTTGCTGACGTGGCAGACACGTGGCGGCTGACGTGGCGGATGACGTGGCGGCTGACGTGTCTGCTGACTGTGCTGACGAGGCGCTGACTGGGCGCTGACTGGTCGTGACGTGGCGCTGACGTGGCGGCCACGCGGATCGTCTTCAACCTTCAGCGCGCGTGAGGCGCGTGTCTGCGAGGGCTGCGCGTGGAACCTCTCTGGTTGGCGCGTGGAGCGCGTGCGGTCGTTCTGGACCTCGGTTCGGTCGCCGGAAAATACCACCGTGCTCGTCTCGACGTGAACTAGCTGATGGTACCCTCAAATTGGATTTTTGACAACTTTGCCGAACTCGAATTTTCCGAACCAAACTCCGTTCTTCGGTTTTTCGATCCCAATGAAGAACCAAAGCTCCTGATACCACTTGTTGTGATTCACCGATCACTTTAGAGTGTATTTGAGGAAAAACCGAATTGTATTTATTACTACAAGAATAAACACTACAAGTTTACAACAAGAAACTCACAAAAAAAACCTCACACACTCTCAAGCTTTCTACTTGAAGCTTATACACTTTGGGATGATAATAAGCTCACTGGAATGTTGTTTTTATAGTAGAAAAACGACTACTATTCATCCCTGATTTCATGCCACAAATCATGGCATTATCAAGAATTATTGGCTCCTTTTCTTCAATCACCACCTAAAGTATTATGTCTTCATGCATACACTTTCTTTATGGTGGACTTCTTGTCTGCATGCTGACTTTCTGGTTTGGCAACTTTCGGTGCTGTTTGTTTGCCACTGGCTGCTCTTCAACACAACAATCCCCTGTCCTCCCTCACTCCCATGACATTTTCCTTTTCATTTTCCTCCTCCCTCCACACGCCCCTGCTGCTGTCCTTTTTCTGATGTGCCTCATGCCTCTAACTGACTTCCTTCTCCCATTGGTCCATCTTTCTCCTCCTCTCGGATGCTTCCACCTGGCAGTAAATTAGCAGCCCTTGTATTTGCTCTGATGCTCCCACTTGGCAGTGAATCAGTAGTCCTTCTCTTCCTTGATAGACCTTCAGCCCATGGCCCTATCAATTTGATACATAAATATGTCACTACATGCATCCTTACTGAGTGCTTTTACTATTGTATATCAATTTTTGATTTTTTTTTTTTCAAATTTTTTTATACTGAAGTTTGCATCCCTTATAGAAAAGAAAAATAATGTGTTTTAGAACTCAAAAAAAAAAAAAAAAATTATATCCTATTATTTAATATGAACAAAATTTAACTTCAAAAGTGAACCATTTCCATTTTCATTCTTTTAGAGTTCATAGCTTGCTGACTATTCTGTATTTAACTGTTGCATTGCATTAGACTTATTTCTAGTACAAATATTCCATAATTATAACTATTTGACTTATTTGACACTTATTTGATTTTATTGTTTTTTGTTGTGTTATATTCTGATTATTGTTATTTTTTTTTTATTATACATGGTTATGTTTTTATCACAAAAAGATATAGTAGTTTTTAATAATCTCATTGCACCTCATGAACTTTCCATTTATATGATTCCTGGAGTTTTTGCATTTACACTTCAAAAAATTTCTATTTGACCATTTATTATGATTTATGAAATGAAATGTTTATAAAAAATAAATAAATAAATAAATACCATACCTAGATTCTATATGGACAATGTTAGTTAATTCACAAAAATATATCAAGTAATTCTAATAGAAGAAGAACATGTAAGAAAAATCATATCAATAAACTAGTGAAGTTGAGGGCCTTAATAGTGAACAATTTATTAATTATAATATTATTTGATTCCATTTTTATTGTGGAATCACTCGTAAGAAATTAAGGGTTTAGGATAAGGTAAAATTAAATGATATGTTGTTTCAATATGTTTGGAGTTTAGATGCGGTTAAGTGAGAGTTTATAGTATTAAGAAAACAAGTATACTCTATTTTGTTCTTAAGAGTGTTTATGAGTTGGTTCATTTATATTTGAACAGGGGGTGGTTACTTGTTAGAAAATCCATGAACTCTTATTCTTTTTTAGAATTTTTCGTTTTTGGAAAAATTATTCCAACATTTTAAAGATCTCACCCATTTATTTTTTTGTAAGTTTCGTCGATATCAATGATATTCTTACATATTTGATTTATTCTCTTCTGAATTGGACTTCATTGGCATTGACGAAACTTACAAAGAATAAACAACTTATATCATTTAAAAGTTGGAACTTTTTCCCCATCAATCTATTTGGAATTCCGAAACAAACAAAAAATATAAAAGAGAGTTATAAGAGTTTGAGATTTTCGAACCACCCTTTGTGGTTGTGTTCAAATTCAGATGGGGTAACTCATAAACTTTATAAAGAACAAAGTAGTGTAATTGGTTTTCTAACAGTAAAACATCTCTCCTAACTGTATCTAACCTCCAACCAAATTGAAACAACTATCTTTTAGTTTTACGCCATCCATAAATTCTTAATTTGTGATTCGATAAAGAAAATGGAATCAAATAATATTATATTTATAAATTGTTCATTATTAAGACACTCAACTTTACTGATTTGTTGATATATTTTCTAACACGTTCTTTCATTAAAATTATTTGATATATTTTGTTAACTTTTCACCATCATAGTCCATAAAAGGATATAGATATGCTCATTTCAGCAATCATTATGAAATGGTTGAATCGAGATTTTTTGGGGCGTAAATGTCTCTATGTTTAAGTTTTGAATAGCTTTATGATTTATGAACCATATAAATGTAAAGTAGTTCGGGGTTACAGTGAGATTATTAAAAACTATTCTCTCTTTCATGTGACAAAAACATAAATCATTTCTAAAAGAATTCAATTGGTCAAAGGATGTATATATTGATATATTTGTGCTATATTTAAGAGTGTAAGAAATTCAGATATAACAATAAAAACAATCGGTCAAAGAAGTGAGATAGTCAAGGATGTATATGGATATATTCGTGTTATTAAATCTCATGCAAACATTAAAAATACAATAGTTAGCCCGTTATGAAATTTAAAAGAATAAAAATTGTAGTGGTTCATTTTTAAGTAAAATTTTATTCATTTTTATATAAAAACAATATAATAATTTTTTTTTCAGTTCTAAAACACATTCTTTTTTCTCTAAGAAAGCCATATTGAATTTCTTATATATACTAGATATTGCATGTGCCTACGTTATAAAATTTATCGTATGATCTATCATTGTCATTTTCAGAGAGATTTTAGAATTATGTTCTTTGATTTGTTTGGTAATCTACAATTGCCATTTTCATAGAGATTCTATAATGAAAGAATTTTGTTATTTGATTTGTTTGGTAACCTACAATTGTCATTTTTAAAGAGATTTCATAATGAAAAAATTATGTATCAGCCATTAGATTATAATGAAATTATCTGAACCGCCAATTAAGTCACATAAACATAAGCATTTGGATACATAATCTCTTTTAATCATAATCATTCGTTACATTTTTTTTTCTCACACACTATTATGCTTTATTATATACTAGTGTGTGCCAGTGCCTACGACACGATATTACAGAATTTACAGAGAGATTGAGATTCTGTTATTTAATTTGTTTATAATGAAATGATTTTATTCATTAATAAATGATTTTATTCTTTAATTTATTTGGTAGTTTTCATTTTCCATTTTTATAGAGATTTTTTAATGAAATGATTCTTTATCAGCTATTAGATTATAATGAAATTATATGAGTCGCCAATTAAGCCACATAAAGATAGCATTTGGATACATTATCTCTCTTAATCTTAATCATCCGTTAATCTATTTCCCCCATTGTGTTTTATAATATATATATATATATATATATATTAGAAATTGAGATAATAAAAATTGAAGTGTCTTTTGAAGTTGAATTTTATTTTATATTACAAGAAAACTATATAATATATTTTTTAAGAACTTATAATAGTGGGAATATTTATACTCTAAAAATTATTTTGACGTGGCAATGTTATATTGTGCTCTCATCCTCCATACTTTTGGTTATTATAATTCTTGTATTGTATTTATGAGATCATTTGCTTTCTATTAATGAAGAGAGGAACTGTTGAGAATTTATGGTAATTTGTGTAAAATTGTAAGACTCAAAAATCCGTTCGATGAGAAATTTGATTTTGTAGGGATGATATTAGGTAAATTGTCATAGGAGTTATCTGGTTCAACACTTGAGAGAAATTATAGAGCAATTTCACTATTTCAGAAAGATTACTATGAGTTTTTTTTTTTTTTTTTAATCGTTGGAAATCCCACCGTCAAATCACTCGGGCTTAAGCGTAGTAGGTAAAACCCCTGATTGTCCCAGACTCTTATAAGAAACACATCTCCTGGATTCGAATTCAGGACTTCAAAGTGAGATCCCGAACCCTACACTACCAAGTCACATCCTTTAGGGACAAGATTACTATGAGATGCTCTTGGCGTATGCACATTTGTGTTGGATCTTGTCCTTCTGTTTGTTCGATACACTTTATTTATATTGTTTTAATGATAATATGAGATTACAATCAAATTCTAATTAATTATACACCTCTTAGGATTTGGATAAATACACAAATTCTTATCTTTATTTTACTTAATCTGCTTCTCTTTGAATTCGTTTTCTTAGAATCTAGATGCTTCTAGATTATTTTGCTCAAACGAATATAGATGCTTCCAGATTTGTTCTGCCTGGACTCTATTATGCATTTGTGTCCTTCTTTATGTGATAACATAAATAAACACATTTTTTTTTGGTTTCAGATTCTTTTTATGATGTGGAATTTTATTCATGCGCTTATTTGTTTATTAATTGTGTCCTAGCCTAGATAATCTTCAAACGAAGCTGAGATCTGAAGGTGGACTCAGGGCCTTTGCCTTGCTAGGAATGGTAAGATGCGGACATCCAGATGCTCTATCCAAGTTGCACGAGGAATCGCTGATGGACACCTGTGACGGTTGCGGATTGAGTTTTAATTACCGGACTCCGGGTTTATCTTAGGCGCCGTTTGATGAGTTTATAAACTAACGTATAAGTTAGCATTTAAACATATTATACTATTGACATAATTAACACTAGTTTATGTTTTCATAAAATTATATTCACAACATGAGATTATTTTTCTACGTTAGTTTAAACTCTATTATCTGTTCCACAATTTATAAGTTAATTTATACTTTTAGTGTAATATTTTATATCAAACTTAGTTGTTCAGGCTTCGTCCGGGGCTTGGCTTAGTTGTGCTTAGTAGTTCATGTATTATACACTTTTTACTGAGCAAATTCAGCAACGCAGTTTATTATTTCTGATCTTTTACGAAATCTAAAGCTCATGATAGGAATTTTACTGGAAAAAAGAAGAAAAACTAATTGCTTGTCAATTTCATCATCTTCAAGCTAATAAATGTCATGAAAGAATTATTTATTTGGATAATAATTAACACCAAGGGTACAAAGTGAAGGGTCACAAAGCCTACAAAAGGGTCCACCTTAAAGCATATTAACGAAAGAGAATAAGTTTTGGGGACAGGATTGAGGATTCTACTTAAGCATCAAATGCAATTATGCATCAAAACTGCAAAGTGGGAGGATTTGAAGCTATAAAGTTGGCTTTCACGGTTCTTTCTCAAGATGGCTATCAATAAAGGAAAGCTAAAAGGGCATAACTAATATATATATCTATATATAAAATAACCTTATTTTATGATAAAACATCCGCTGATCCGTACTTTAGCCGGCCTATATATATATATATGCGGTTTTCTGAGTTTTGGAGGGTCTTAAGCGGGTGATTATTAATGATAAATTATATTATATACTTAAAAAATTAATTTTTTTAAAAAAAATTTAAATATTAATTTTGGATCAAATTTTAAAACCCCAAATAATCGGCTGAGTGGATTGTCCCCATTATTTATATGTACCAATAATAATTAAAGTATAGTTCAAAGAACCTGGAGGTCTTACTCAAGAAGAACCAGATCATGTTATCTTCTCAAAGCACATGACACATGTCCACACAATAATCACTACCAAGTTGTGCAAATAATTCTTATAATATTTTCGATCAGATTAAAACCTTGTACCCTCGAAGGAATGGGCACAGATGAAGCACAATCAACTCCAAATTATGTGATGTGACAATGAAAGCATGATGAATAGAAAAAGGGATCAATAAAAAATATTACACTTACACTCAATTTTATGAGAAAAATTGGGTGATAACTCTCTGTTATTTGTGGAATCCACAATTTTACTTGGTCCCATAATTTTAATTTTAATTTAAAAAATAGTGTGGGGTCATCTATTCTGCCATTTAACAAAGTTGGATTGGATAGGCTTCCCATGGGTGCCCCACACAAAATTTTGTCCACTGATATTACGATATTTGAAAATAGAAACAAATGCAAATGATAATTTTTAGTATTAGATAGGGAGGGGCATTATTTATATCATTAGAACGGTGACATCTCATATATTTGGAAAGTTATTGAGATGTGTTTATAAATGATGATCATCCTTCACTACAAGAATTATGACTTTTAGCGTCCAAATATTTAGCGTCGAATACTGTTTCGACGCTAAAATTGAGTTTTAGCGTCGAATATCATTTTCGACGCTATATGTCATATTTTTAGCGACGGAATAAAACTTCGACGCCGAATATTAATTTTTCAGCGTCGAAATATTTTTTCGACGCTAAAATTAGTACTTTAGCGTCGAATAATATTCGACGCTGAATAATTCTATTATTGCAATAATTTTTGGCGCCAAATATTACACTTTTAGCGTCAAAAAACGGAGTCGACGCCAAAAATATACTTTTAGCGTCGAATATATAGCGTCGCTAAAGGTTTATGAAGTTTCCACCGACAAAATCCTTGATTCTTTGGCGTCTAAATTAAATTCGACGCTAATTTTTTGATATTTAGCATCGAAAAAACCGTTTCGACGCTAAAAACGGCAACAATTAGCGTCGAATTTGACTATTCGACGCTAAAGATAGATTAAAATGCAGATTGCCACCAACCCTTCTCCCCCTCTGTTTTTTCTCTCATTCTCTTCATTTTCATCCTCTGAAATCTGAGAATTTCTCTTCTACAACCTCACATCTCTCCTAAAAAATTTCAATAAAATTGTAATCAATTTCCGATAAGGTAATTCTTCTTTCATATTTCTTTATTATTTTCAATTTTTATGATTATATATGTTGTTTATATGTTGTTTGTTAGTGATTTATGATTCATATATGTAGAGTAAGTATATTAATTAATAAAATATATTTTTTTTGTAAACTATTTAATTTATCAACCAAATATATATATACATATATATATATATGCTTAAATAAAGTATTAATGAATTAGTAATGTTGATTACTGTAAAATGATATCTAATAATTATATTATTATATTTAGGTATTCTGCTGAAATTGATAGAAATTGGATAAGCTCTCTGGATAGATTGAGTGTTGAATATCGTAATGGAGTGTCTGAGTTTATGGAAGTCGCAAAGCAACACATTGATGCAGAAGGTCGTGTTCGTTGTCCATGTGCAAATTGTTTGAATAGGAAAATGAAGCGGTTAGATGAAGTTCATAATCATTTATACATGCCAGGAAAATCACCAACTTACCGTACGTGGATTTATCACGGTGAGCAGTATCATTCTCAGTCACGGTTTATTGATTCCGGCGAAGGGAGCAGTAGTTACAATCAACCTGCAAACGATGAGATCACCGATATTTTACATGACTTACAAGGTCCACAACGTGGTCATAGTGTTAGTGGTGACATGCCAGTGTTCAGTGGAAATGATCAAAATTTATTTAGTGACATACTTGATGAGACAAAAAAAATTCCATTCGAAGGTGCTGGAATGTCGATCTTGAATTTCGTTGTGAAATTATTACACATTAAAGTGATCAACAGAATGACCAACAAAAGTATAATATGATGTTAGCGTTACTGGCCCAAATGTTACCAGTTGGAAGCGAATTGCCTAAGTCGTACTACGAGGCAAAGAAAATGTTGTGTGATTTGGGAATGGGGTATGAATCCATTCATGCTTGTAAGTTTGATTGTGTATTATTTCGTGCCGAGTATGAATCACTTGAACATTGTCCGATATGTGGTGAAAGTCGGTACAAAGTCCGTGGTATGGGGAAGAAAATACCTCAAAAGATATTGCGATATTTCCCTTTAACGCCAGGCTGCAGAGATTGTTCATGTCACGACACACAGCGACTGATATGATGTGGCATCATGAAAAGAGGATCGGTGCGGAGGGCATACTTAGACATCCTGCGGACGGAACCGAATGGAAGGAATTTGATGACATGTACCCCCGTTTCGCTGAGGACCCCCGTAATGTCAGGTTAGGTCTTGCCTCTGATGGTTTTAACCCATTTGGGAATATGTACAACTCTTATAGCATCTGGCCCGTTATTGTCATTCCATATAACTTACCTCCATGGAAATGTATGAAGGATCCGTTCATGTTTACGTCATTGCTTATCCCTGGTCCACGTTCACTTGGTAAAGATATAAATATTTACTTGAGACCATTGATCGAGGAGTTACAAACATTATGGAATGTGGGTGTGCATACCTATGATGCAGCTTCAGAGCAGTATTTTCAGATGAATGCCGCATTATTATGGACCATTAATGATTTTTCAGCCTATGGTTCATTATCTGGATGGAGCACTAAGGGATACATGGCATGTCCAGTTTGTGCGGGTCATACACCTTCGCAACGATTACGGAATAAAATCGGATACACGGGGCACATGAGATTTCTTGAGTCGAGTCATCCTTGGCGGATGAGTAAATTATTTAACGGGCAACATGAACCTCAGAGTATGCCCAGTCGATTGTCTGCATTTGACATACTTTGCCAACATCAACATCTCAGAGACA
>SKCR01040939.1:0-112746 GCA_019454045.1 Zanthoxylum bungeanum | reverse complement strand
TTTTTTAATTTTCCTTTTCACTTTTTGTTTCAAAAAACCGTGAGAAGCAAAATGAAAAGCAATAATGATGTATCATATACCAAAATGAATTTTTTAGATAAAACTCTTCAAAAACCGTGAAAAGCTTTTCCCTCCTAAAAATTCATTAATGGCATCATCATCTTACATTGAGAATAGAGACAATGTATCATCCCATAAAGGTGACTAATACATCCATCATCTATTCGTGTCAAGTATGAGACTTGTCGCGATGTGATTTGCGGGTCCCACTCGTTTCAAAATACGAATGTGTCCGCAAACACTTTCGGGCTCAATTTCGCTAATTCCGAATTAACGAATTTCCGTCGCGACGAGAACAAATAATTCGCCTAGCGAAATCACTATTCACGTCGCTAACGAATTAATTCTAAATTAATTCGCTCGCCCGAATTAAAATCTAATTTTAATTCCGCGTCGAAATCTAATTTCGTTTAATATATCAAATATATTAATTCCTCGATTAATTCCAAATCAATGTTTCTCTCTCTTCAATTGATATTTTATCCTAGATAAAGTGTCTCCGAAATTAATCCCAGTTTAATTCTCTCTCTCATCATATTAATCCCAGATTAATATAAGTGCGAGTCATACGTCATCGGTGAATCTTTGGGAAGCGACCCATGAGATCCCCGGATATGTTGGCAGTCAAATCGGTCATCGGACTATCCGAACACGTGAGTACCAAGTACTACGTTTTACCGATTTAACAAGACAAGGTTGGCTTCTAGCAAAGCACCAAGTCTACCCCCAATTCTCCGGTCATATTCATCTAAGAATATTTAAGATCTGTATCAAGCGTAGTATACCATTGTATTGTGCATATCGGCCCAGTATCTGATAGTCACGTGCTAGGCCTAGGGCTGGATGGTGTCTGGCCCCGTACGAAGCACATGTCGGATGTCTGGTAACTAGTCTCTATAATCGGATATACATGACCTTGTCATAATATCCCGATGGCCGCGCAGCACTTAAGAGCACTAATACCGTATCCTGCGTGACATCATCTCCACTATGACTAGAGTGATACTTCCATCTTGACATCACATCCAATACACTACGACTCTCTGATAAACCCAGAAGTGGTGTACGCAGAACCGGTTAAAGCCTGTACCACCAAGACCAAAGTCTATCGATTATCGTAAGTATTAGCGATGTAAGTCTCAGGTTAAGACTATACACACCTACCTTGATTTCGGCCTCCCATAGACACATAGTCATAATACCAATGGGATTCCGAAGGGTCTATCCAGAGCGAAGCTGTTTCCCGTACCATCGTGAAACATGACCTCCTATCGCACTTGCATAAGTATCCAATACTTATATATATAAGAACAATGCCGTTGTGCCCTCACAACGCACACAATGCAATACTAGCCTATTCCGCATTATCGATGTCCAGTCTCGATAATACTACCGGCTAGGGATATTTAATGATTAATCCTTCGGGGACTGATACTGTCTCATATCATTCTCAGTCCAGGAACTAATCATAGGGAACCTCTCTTCATTTATATATATCTATGGTGATCTAATCACAAATGATGAGAGTGCAATTTCCTTGTCACATAGTTAATTTGCTACAACAACACAATTATCTGTGCAAATAGTGACGCTATGGGTCATTTTGTCCAACAGATTTACTGCCAACATATCCGGGGATCTTAATGGGTCGCTTCCCGAAGATTCACCGATGACGTATGACTCGCACTTAATTAATCTGGGATTAATCATAAGAGAGAGAAAATTAATCTGGGATTAATTACGAAGATATTTTATCTGGGATAAAATATTATTAAAAGAGAGAGAACGATTAATTTGGAATTAATCGATAAAATAATATATTCGATATATTATACGAAATTAGATTTTGACGCGGAATTAAAATTAGATTTTAATTCGGCCAAACGAGTTAATTTAGAATTAATTCGCTAGCGACGTGAATATTAATTTTGCTAGGCGCAATTATTTAATTAATTTGATTTAATTACGTCGCAACGGAAAATTCGTTAATTCAGAATTAGCGAACCCAAGCCCGAGAGTGTTTGCGGGCCCACTCGTATTTCGAATTCAAGTGCGGCCCACAAGTCACATCAAGCGTCAAATCACTAGTCAATCAAGTGATGGATGTCTTGTCACTTTAAGTGATTGACAACTAGTCACTATTCATGATTGATGGTGGGTTGGATGGCTTTATTGCTTGTACCTTTTTGGATTTGGAATTCAATTTTTTGGTATATCATTTATTGTTTTCAGAAATCAAATAACCGACACACTTGACTTTCCTCTCTTTCACTTCTCTTCTACACCTCTCGGCCTTGGGCCATTTTCTTCTCTCTAATTTCTTGGCAATTGCCGAAAACAAAAAAGAACAAGGGAAAGATTTGTGCAAATTTTTCCGAGTGCTAGCACACATTAGGAGTCATCCAAGGTGATAGGAAAACCCAACCATGGGCATGGAATCCTTACCCAAAGCTTGGAGCTTGAAGATTCAAAAAGGAGCACAAAAATGTTGCAAAACCGTGAGCACCTTGGAGGAAAAGCTTGAAGTTTTTTTGTTGTTCCTCGCATCGCAAAAGCCGATCATTGTAAGTATGATTCCGCCATACTTCTTTTGAGTATTCACACATGTTTCTATGCTTGAATTGATCTTTGGGACTAACCTAGAAACCCAACAATGATATCAGAGCCATTTTGAGCATGAAATTAAAATTAGGGTAAAATTGGGCAAAATTGATTTAAGCATGTTTGAGTGAAATTGATTGTTTGAGTATGCTTAAATTATGATAACATAGTGTTATGCATGATCAATTTGATGAAAATTGGATTGGATCAATTTTTCCCCAAATGGAAGGCTTGGCCGAATGTTGGACATACCCTAAGTCATGGTGATTTTATGTTTTTGATCATTGGATGAGTTGAAATCACTTGGGTAATGTTGATTTAAGATTTAATTGGATTGAAACCGAATCGGACAAAGAAATCCCTAATTGCTGTGACTAACTATGCATGGAAAATGATTGATTTTTGATTCAAATGTGTTGGACATGTTTTGATGATAATAAGCATAATTAATTGTGTAAATTGATGTTTTGGAAATATTAATTTGGTTAATTAATTATGGCATACACTTTAGGTTAATTAAATTATGAAATTTGGAATTTTGGTAATTTAATTAATTGGGCCAGATTTGGATTGGGCTTGAAAAGTTGTAATTGGGCTTAATGGGCTTGGTTGGGCCAAGTTTGGTTTAGGCTAATTGGTTGGATCCAATTGGGCCCAAAACCATATCCATAAAGTCCAAATATAACTAATGGACCTTTAATTTTAATTGGGCCTAATGGGCCTAAATTGGTTTTCTTGGCAAATAAAGGTGATTCCTTAAATGAGTTTTGGTATTGGGGTTTGACCCATATTGACCAAAAGTCCATGCCTTAAGAAATTAATTGAAAGCCCATTGGACTTTAATTAAATTGACATTGGATGTTAATTGGGCTTTGAGACCAGTAACGATTAGATTTATAATCTAAGTCGTAAAGGCACATTAAAAAGTGTAATTATTTAATTTGGAATTAAATATGGAATTAGTATTAGATACAAATTAAATTGGATTTAATATTGTAGTTTAATATAATTCAAGAATTCGTACTTTGAGTACTTATTCGCAAAACAAGTTTGACTCGCGCAAAATCAAATCATTGTTTGAACATTGGATGGTCATTAATTTCAGATTAATTAATTGGATTAGATTGATTGATAACATGCTTTGTGTGAATACATGGATGCGATGTATGAATAATGCATATCGGATGGATATTAGATGGGTGAGGGCAATTTTGGAAATTGTTGTAATAAATTTAGAATTTATTAAATTAGACCTGCGTATCCAGCCTATTACCTCTTGACTCTTTGTATTTCTCTTCTCACCTATTCCCCTCAATGTAAATGAGGTTTCTTTAGAAGTGTTATGTAATCGGGTAGAAGTAATACTTGTTCTAGCGGGA
This sequence comes from Zanthoxylum bungeanum, assembly GCA_019454045.1. NCBI lineage: Eukaryota > Viridiplantae > Streptophyta > Magnoliopsida > Sapindales > Rutaceae > Zanthoxylum > Zanthoxylum bungeanum. The sequence continues at coordinate 108,706 of SKCR01040939.1, read as the reverse complement.
GAGAGGAAATGGAGAGATTTGTTCTAGGAACAATGTGTTTAAATATCCATCCGCATATCATTATTATTTTATTTATACGTGCCTTATTATGTTTATAGAATACATGTTTAAGGTGTATGATGATGAGACCTAAAAAAGATAATTAATTGGTTGCCAATTACGCGAAAAAACCCTCAACACATATTAAGCGTTTTTCCTTCCATTGAGTGATTCTTACTCAAGATCCAAGATTGGCACTGGTTTGTTGGCCAAAGTCAAGACCTTTGTCCGTCGCGAATGTGTTTGAATCATGAAAGCTTTGTTCCATATCGATGTCTTGTCCAAGTTGTGATTTGTTGGCCAAAGTCAAGATCACTTCTTGTCCATCGACATCGATTACGAAGCTTTCCATAGTCAATGGGTTCCGCTTAACTGGGATCATGAAGTTTGTTGTGCCAAAGCCAAGGCTTAATTGATTCAGAGGAAAAAAAGTTAGGGAATATATTGGATATATTGGCATATATAAGATATATGTTTCGGACTAGGATGTCCACCTACTGGATCTAGGAATCGGATGGGATCCAATTGATCTTAGAGATCTACCTAGTTAATTATCATACACTTTGTTGGCCAAAGTCAAGATTGTGTGTTATTTAACGGGATCCTAGCCCACTAGGAAACAGGTTTCCCGAGTACTCCACAGAAGGTTAGAGGCTCACCGAAAAATAGTGGGAGGCAAGTATTAAATTTGCAATATTCGTTTAGTTACTTGCCAATATGACCGACGTAAACACACACGTATAACGCAAGCGCACTTATCGTTCAAGTAGTATAAAAATATCGATCCCACGAGGACTTAATTCCTACTATTGTAATTAATTATTGATACTATTTATTTACAGATATCTAATTGAGGGAGAAGATAATGATTGCTTGATTGATTTGGTTGATTGTGGTTTTCCTTAATTAAAATAAATAAAATAAACAAAAGAAAATACTAAGGAAAATAACAAAAGACTCAAAGATCTAGGGTTGTGACTTCTTCCAATATCATTTAAAAGATGAAGTGATTATTTTATGTTTGTGTAATAAATTGGTTTACTAACCTGGAACACGAAATTATGCAAAAGCCTCTGTCGATGGTCAGACGCAAATACCTAGTTTAACCCAATTGAACCATATGTCTATGTCAACCAAATTATCTGGATTCATTAAGTTTAAGTTCCAATTATGGCTACCCCCGCCTGACAGGTATATGTCTATCCTGTAAGGAAATCTATTAAAGGGTTATCTATCCTCAAGGAAGATCGTGGGCTATTAAGTCTAAGGCTCAAACCTAAAATCCCTATGTCTAGTTCATTTTAGATTTACCATATCAATCTTATTGGTGATTAGACAACAAGAAGCATTAAGCTTAAGACTTAATAAGTAAACCTTTAAATTACCCAAACTATAAAATAACCCCTTATAAACCGGTGATATTAGAATTCATCACAACCCCAGATAACTAACACATAACTAGGGCTAGTAAAGACTTAAAAGTAAAAGACATAAAGTAAAAGTGCTGAAAAGTAAAAGACATAAAGTAAAAGCTGAAAAATAAAACAAAATGCTAAGGTAAAAGGATCAACTTTTACTATTTACTATTTAGATATCTCCCTTAATATAATATATTAACTTGTGATTATTTTTCCAACCAGCCATATAGGCGGTAACCTGATTAAGTCAAATTAAGTCCAACCAGCCATAAAGGCGGAACCAAAATAAACCTGCCATATAGGCGGTAAGAAAATTTAATTACCAACCGACCAATCTGGCGGTATCCTTGATTAGTCAGGTTTAAACCAGATTAAAATGATTTACCAACCGACCAATATGGCGGTATCCTTTTTAAGTCAATATTTTAAATAGTGAATATATTATTTTTAAGGGAGATTAATCTAAATAGTAACAGTAAAAGAATTACCTTTCACCCTAGCTGGGGAAGTTACATCCTCATGGTGAATAGTAAAAACTGTAAAAAGTAAGAAAGTAAATTACTATTATTACAAAACGTAATTAAAATTATTTACAAAACTAAAAACTAAAAGAAACTAGATAGAAAACTCCTTATTTACATCAGAGAATTCAGAGAGAATGGTACAACTGAAACTGAAATCTCGAGCGCAATTTATAGGCCTTGGTGGGCTCTGGGCGTCGCGACGCCAAGGCCTTTGGCGTCGCTACGCCAGCTTCTTTTGACGTGGCACGCTGAGGTGATGACACGTGGCGATTCTGGATAAGGTGATAAGGTGACATGTGGCAAGGTGGTTGGGATCTCAATTATTGTGACACATGGCGGCTTCTGATTGGTCGGTTTAGATTCTTATCCGCCACGTGTCAGATAAGGATAAGTCAGTCAATAATTGATGCTGACGTGGCGCTGCGTGGCAATTTGACTGTCGGCACCATATAATTGCGACATGTGGCACGCTGTGATTGGTTGATGATGACATGGCAGCCACATGGCACTTTGACTTGGTCAATAGGTGATGTGGACAATGACGTGGCAATGACGTGGAGTGACACATGGCGACACGTGGCGATGGCGACTGTCGGCACCGTAGGATGATGATAAGTGGCACGGCGCATGTTAGCAGATCGGCTGTGATGGTGACACGTGGCACGGCGCACGTTAGCAAAGTCAAACTTTTCTCAGATTCTGACACGTGGACCTGGCGTACGTTAGCACTTTTCGGTGTACGTTAGGCGTCGCGACGCCAAGGGCTTGCTCGTCGCGACGCTGACAAATTACCAAAATGCCTTTTTCGTCCAATTTTCAATGTTTTGCTCCAAATCACCTCCAGAATGTCCTGAAACTTTATTTATCTACAAAATAACACAAAACACATCAAAATATTCACAAGACTCAAGAAACTATACAAAATATTAGGTTAAATGAGTGGGAAATAATGATATAATTACCACTCATCACACCCCCAAACCTAACATTTTGCTAGTCCTCGAGCAAAACATAGAATAACATAACATAATAAAATTTAACTATGCCACTTTCGTAGGGATCACGGTTGCATTTAGCGTATGCAACAAGTCTTTAAACCCTTAGGTGTCCCTAGTGGACGAGTTGTAGTCTCGTGAGAGTTTACAACAATGATACCCACAAACATTTTATAAAAGTAAAAAGGTAGTAAAACTAATGCACAAAAAAGCAAAAAGACAAGAGAAAAGAGAATAAAGAAGTTAGTGACTAATCAGGTGAAACTTCTACTCCAAGTTACTAGTTGTTTTGTTTCTTTCTAAAATACTGAATAAGTAAATTCTCCGATTATATTTACCATTCTCCATATACACAGCCAACAAAATATTAAACAACTCATTTTTACCTACAACAGTCATAAGTGTAGTTGATAAGAGAGTAATATTGTTGTCCTAAAGTTTTATCAGAATTCACACATTTTTGTAGCAATGGAATAATTTTTCGGATTTTTCGGATTTTTTCTTTGATTTTTTTTCTATTTTTTATTTATGTACAATATCTTCCGTCTATGTAGCGAGTGTTGGGTCGGTGGCTCCTAAACCAGTTGGCTTTAGGGCACCAGGTGTTAAGACACCAATACAGACTTAATTACTCAGACTTCATATATATATATTTATTCGGCAATATATCTGATCCATGTAGCGAGCTTTGGGCCAGTGACTCCCAAACCAGTTGGCTTTAGGGCACTAGGTGTTAAAACACCCTTACAGACTTAATAACTCGGATCTCAGACATTTTTTTTCTCCATTACTTTTTGAGGTGCTTCCTCCAATTAAACTAGAGCACTAAATATTACAAACTTTTCAATTTTAACTCATGTCCGTATGTTACTATATATGTTGATAATATCTGTAAACTGAGCATATGAAGATCCTATTTTAGTCAATTTTATAGAGAATTCACAAATTAAATAATTCAAAATGAAATAAACAAAAATTAACTTGTTTCGAAATAGGTTTTAGACACATCTCAGGTGTGGAAACTCCTTACTCAGCTATCTCTTACCAATTTCACCTTTTTAGTCAAAATAAAACACAAAAACACAAAATATTTTTGTAATTTTAAAATTTTTCAATTTTTCAAAAATTTTGGACTAAAAATAAAAACAACACACAACTAAAAACAAGGTACTAATCAACTAATTTCCTCCCCCAAACCTAAATGAGACATTGTCCCCAATGTCTTAAACAGTAGAAGAAGAGTTTAGAAGATAATACATGGTTAGCCGAAATTCTACATGAAATTAAAGGTTAAGATCCAGATTAATCCGACGCCTCTTACCATGATCGTTCTCGGACCAATTTATCTTTGAAAAGATAGGGTCAACTTGTGGTTCATAGGCTAAGAGTGGTCAATTAGATCCGGAGCAGTTCTGGCAGTAAATAGTAGTTCTTTCAAAGGTTTTGACACGAATCCATTTCTCCGAGCATCATCAAGAAACACACAAAGAAAATCATAAAATCCATCAACGTTAAAAATCCCAATTGGTTTCTGGTGTATGTTCAGGTTCACCCAAGATAGCACTATAAAAATTTCCTCCAATGTGCCCAAGCCACCTGGTAAAGTGATAAAAGCATCAGCACGGTTAATCATTTCTTTAACATCCCAGATTTTCAGGACTGTTCTAGAAGATTCCCGGACTGATGTTATAGTCTCGGAGCATGATGATAATGAAAAATAAGAGTTCAAGCGATGTCATATGAGTCGGAATATTATAAAGTGGAGAATTGTTGCGTCGAAAGACTCGTCGTCTCAAGAATCACTTACGCGATATTTAATATATGCGTAAAGTTTATAGTTTTGGTCACGAAATTAGAAAACGACCTCCGATTGAGTTGGTTCTTGAACCATCAGACTCGTTTTGCAGAGATGAACAACTTTCGTGTTGAACATTTTTCAAGAATCGCGCCAGAAGGGCTTTAAAATTAGTGATTTCCGAAAATACCATTATAGAGGGGGGCATTTTGGTAATTTGGAGATGATGATATTTTTGAGTAATTATTATTATTAATTGTAAGCTTTTACAAAAAAAAGAAAAAAAAAAGAAATACACAAAATGAAAAACACAATGGAGAGAGAAAGAGGGAAACGCACGTGAAGAGAAGAGAGAGACGCCGGCGGCGATCCGGTCGGTGTCTGGCCGGCGCACAGGTGGCAATGGAATCGTCCAGTGACGACGTTCACGATGGTGGCCGGCGATCGCTCAGTTGGCAGCAGACGGCGGCGCAGGGAGGAGAAAACAGTGGCGCACGTGGGTTTGTCGGTTCTGGCTGGTCGGTTCGTTTCACGGCCCGTGCCACCTACCAAATCGAAGCCCTCAGAGAGTACTACGAGTATGCGGAATCGATTTCACTGATCAGCGGCTGGTTCCACGCGAAACGAGGAAGAAAGCGATAGTGAATAGTAAACCCACGATGAACAGTGGCTTCGATCAGAATTCCGTCGACACCAGTGCGTTCGTATGGCCGTTGGGAGTCCGAATATGCCCTCGGAATTTCGGTACGACTCTCCGTTTAAAATTAGTCATTTTAAAGTTTACAATTTTATATTCGGATGTTTCCAGTAGTTCCGTAGTGTAGCGAATTAGCATGAATTGAATTGGATATGACATAATATGTTAAATCGATGCTTGTCGTAGAATTCGAGTGAGAACGGATTAGATTTGATCGATCCGATAGTATTAGCGAGTTTCCGGTAAAATGGAGTTTCTCACGCGATTGAGATTAGATGACCATAGCCTTGGGTGAAATATAAATATGATATTACGAGGGTAATTGAGTAATTCCGGATTAGTTCGGATGGTTCGAGACCTTTCCATAGCGTTTGCGGAACTTTTCCGCAAGTTTTGCCGCAAACGCGTAAAATGAGAATCCGAACCATCTAGCTAGTTTAGAACAGTGTATGATCATATATTAGAGTAATGAAGTTTGAACGGTAGAATCAGAGAGGATTCGTGTATTCCGAGAAAGTCCGTAGTTTAGTATAGATGAGTTGGAATTTCCACAAATAGCGGTTCTGACCCTGTGTTATTATTATTTTGACAGATCAGATCCAGGTTAGGAGTGACCGCAAACCAGGTAAGTAACTCACGCTACAAATACTTAAGAGATTTAATGTTGTTCGACATTATTAATATAATAAAGTTGTATATGGTTATATGTATGAAACTTGTATATATATATATATAAAGATGAATGTAGGAAAAAGAGGCAAATGTACTTATATATACATATAGATAAAAACAAGTAACTATAAGCATGTGTATGAGTAAAAGACAAGCATGAGCATATAGATGTAAAAAGGTATATATATATATACGTGTTGGACAATTATGACCCATAGCGTCACTATTTGTACAGATCACTGTGTTGTTGTACAAATTAACTATGTGACAAATGAGATTGCACTCTTATTAATTATGATTAGATCACATTGATGTATAAATGATAGAAGGTCCTTATGATTTGTTCCTGGATTGAGAATGATATGAGACAGTATCAGTCCACGAAGGATAAATCATTAAATATCCCTAGTCAGAGCATTGTCGAGATTGGACATCGATAAATGCGTAAAAGACTAGTATTACACTTGTGCGCGTTGTGAGGGCACAACGACATAGTTCACATAAATTTGGGTATAGGATACTCATGCAAGTGTAATAGGAGGTTGTGTTTTACCGATGGTACGGGAAACAGCTTCGCTCTGGATAGACCCCCTCAGAATTCCATTGGTAGTATGACTATGTGTCTATGGAAGTCCGAAATCAGGGTAGGTGTATTTGGTCTTAACCTGAGACTTGCACCGCTAATACTTGCGACAATCAATATACTTTGGTTGCGGTCGTCCAGGACTTTAACAGGTTCTGTGTATGCCAATACTGGGTATATTGAGAATCGTAGTGTATTTGGTGTGATGTTAAGACGGAAGTATCACTCCAGTCATATGGAGATGATGGTCACACAGGATACGGAATTCGTTCTCTTATATGCTCGAGCTATCGGGATATTATGACTAGGTCATGTTTATCCGATTATAGAGACTAGTTACCAGAGATCCGATATGTGCTTCGTATGGGGCAGACACAATTCCAGCCCCAGGCCTAGCACGTCATCATCCGATACTAGATCAAAATACGCAATACCACGTATACTACGCCTGATATAGATCCTTTATTCCTGTAAGGATATTTCTGGAGAATTGGGTAGGCATGGCGCTTTGCTAGAAGCCAACCTTGTCTTGTAAATCGGTATAAATGTAGTACTTGGTACTTACGTGTTCGGATAGTCCGACGACCGAATTTACTGCCAACATATCCGGGGATCTCATGGGTCGCTTCCCGAAGATTCACCGATGACGTATGACTCGCACTTTTAATTAATCTGGGATTAATTAGATGAGAGAGAAAATTAATCTGGGATTAATTGCGGAGATATTTTATTTGGGATAAAATATCAATTTAAAGAGAGATAACGATTAATTTGGAATTAATCCATTAAATTAATATATTCGATATATTAAACGAAATTGGATTTCGACACGGAATTGAAATTAGATTTTAATTCGGGCAAACGAATTAATTTAGAATTAATTCGTTAGCGACATGAATAGTATTTATGCTTAGCATGATTATTTAATTAAATTAGATTTAATTACGTCGCAACGGAAAATTTGTTAATTTGGAATTGGTGAACCCGAGCCCGAGATTATTTGCGAGCGCATTCGTATTTCGAATTCAAGTACGGCACGCAAGTCAAATCAAGCGTCAAATTGCTAGTCGCATCTAGCGTCACGTCATCCGTCAATCGAGTGATAGATGTCTTTCACTTTGAGTGATTGACGCCAGTCACTATTCATGATTGATGGATTGATGTGAGTTGATGTGAGTGGTTGGAGCATTTATTGATTGATTTTTTGAAAGGAAAAATAAGATAATTAATTTTGGAAATTGATTAGTGTATTAGATACACAAAATAACCTACACACTCTCACTTCTTCATCTCTCTCTTCTCACTCCAAGGGCTTCTTTTTCTCTCATCTGGTTTGCTCACTGCCGTGAGCCATTGGAAGCAAAAGTGCTTGGTTTTTGTGGCAAAAATCAAGTGAGCTAGCACTCCGAGAGACGTGCGAAGGTGATAGGGAAGTCCACCCATGAGCCGGGAATCGTTCGACGAAGCTTGGAGCTTGCTTGAAGAACCAACAATGGCCGAACTTGGAGGGCAGTTGCAGTGAACTGCCGTGACAGTCCAAAGAGGCAGAATCTGATTTTTTTTTGCTTTCCGCGTCGCTCAACCGATCGATGTAAGTATTCCGCAACTTCGTCGTATGTATTCGCATGTGTTTTCTTGCTTTTGATTCGATCCTTGTGACCGTAGAGAGTTGTTAAACGCATGAAATGACTTAGGGTTAAAATTTGGGTAATTTTGCTTGGAGTATGCTTTTGTCAAATTGAGTGTTTGGTTATGTTTATTTGATGTTAACTTAGAGTTATATATGTCTAATTTGGAGAAAAATTGATTGGATCAAATTTCCCGAAATTCTTGATCATCGCCGAATGATACCCTAATTTTTGAGTCTTGGAATTTTTTGATTTTTGTTCATTGGATGAATTGGAGATCATTTGGGGATACTGATTTAATGTTTAATTTGATTCAATTGGATTGGATTTGAAATTGGATATAAAATCCTCACTTTGCCGAGACTTAACTAGCATGTTTGGGTTTGATTTTTGATGAAATGTGTTGGACATGTTTTAATGTCAATGGCATGATTAATTAGTGCTAATTGATGTTTTAGAAATGTTAATTTGGGTGATTAATCATGATATACACTTTAGGTTAATTAAATGTGAAACTGGATTTTTGTGTTTAATTATGTTGGGCCTTAAAATTGGATTTGGGCTTTAATGTTGTAAATGGGCTTATTGGGCTTTGTTGTACAAAGTTGGGTTTAGGCAAAATTGGTTGGATCCAATTAGGCCAAAACCGCCTCCATAAAGCCCAAATTCGACTTAATGAACCTTTAAAGTTTAATTGGGCCTAAATTGATTTCTAGGCTTATGGGGTAACTCCCGGATTGGACTTTGGTTATCGGTTTGACCCGAGTTGACCAAAAGTCCACGCCTTAAAGAAATTAATTAAAAGCCCATTGGACTTTAATTAACTTGACGTTGGACGTTAATCGGGCTTTGAGACCCGTAGCGATTAAATTTGGAATTTAAGTCGTAAAGGTTCGTAATTAAAGTGTAGTATTTAATTTGGAATTAAATAGCGAATTAGTAATAAATAAAAATTGAATTGGATTTAATGTTGTAGTTTAATTAAATTCTAGAATTCTTACTTTGAGTACTTATTCGCAAAACGAGTTTGACTCGAGCAAAATCAAATCGTTGTTTGAACATTGGATGATCACTAATTATCATATTAATTAATTTGATTAGATTGATTGATAACATGCTTGTGTGAATACATGGTTGTGATGCATGAATAATGTATATCAGATGGATATTAGATGGGTGGAACAATTTTAGAAATTGTTGTAATAAATTTGATTTATTAATTGGACATGCGTGTCCAGCCTTATTACCTCTCATTTCTTTGTATTCTCTTCTCACCTATTCCCCTCAATGCAAATGAGGTTTCTTTAGAAGTGTAGTGTAACGGGTAGAAGTAAATACATGTGCTAGCGGGAGAGAGAAATGGAGAGATTTGATCTAGGATCAATGTAAAGTATACATCCGCATATCATTATTATTTTTCATATGCGCTTTATTATGTGTTTAGAATGCATGTTTAAGGGTGTATGATGATGAAACCTTAACAAAGATAATAAATTGGTTGCCAATTTGCACGCGAAAAACCCTCGCTAAATACTAAGCGTCTTTCCTTCCATTGAGTGATTCTCACTCAAGATCCGAGACTGGCATTGGCTTGTTGGCCAAAGTCAAGGCCTTTGTCCGTCGAGGATGTGTTTGAATCACGAAGGCTTTGTTCCAAATCTGTGTCTTGTCCAAGTTGTGGTTTGTTGGCTAAAGTCAAGACCACTTCTTGTCCATCGACATTGATTACGAAGCTTTCCATGGTCAATGGGTCGCGCTTGATTGGGATCACTAAGTTTGTTGTGCCAAAGCCAATGCTTAGTTGATTCAGAGGAAAAAGGTTAGGCAATACATTGGATGTATTGGCATATATAAGATATATGTTTCGGACTTAGATGTCCCCCTACCGGATCTAGGAATTGGATTTGGTCCAATCGATCTTAGAGATCTACCTAGTTAATTATCATACAATTTGTTGGCCAAAGTCAAGATTGTGTGATATTTAACGGGATCCTAGCCCACTAGGAAACACACGGTTTCCCGAGTACTCGAAAGAGGGTTAGAGGCTCGCCGAAAAATAGTGGGAGGTAAGAATTGAATTTGCAATATTCGTTTAATTACTTGCCATAAGCGTTCATTCAAATATCATTCGTCAAATAAATTAAATGTTAGTTGGACTAATATTTAAATGTTGTTCTTAATAAACAGTTGGACTATATTCAAACTATTCATTTATAGTTGATTTTATAATTGGATTATAGTAATCAATATAATTGATTTTAATCTATTAAATTATAGTTGATTAAATAGTTGGACTATTGTAATCATTATAATAAACAGTACCGAAATCGTTGATTAAATAGTTGGACTATTAAAATCAAGATATAAATGAAAGATTGACATTTAAAACATAATCCTAGGGAAAATGTATTTAAATGGTTTAATTTTCAAATTGAGAATAAAGTTTCAGGATGGTCCTGGAAAATAATAAGTTACTTTATTTGATAAAATAACATATTAGGCCTAAGCCCGGAGTTAAGCAAACAGTAGATCATAATCTTTGGAAGATTTATGTAATGATAACTTAAGTGCTTAATCCATTAAGCTTGTCGCAGTAGACTCCTTAATTTTTGAATCAAAACTAAGAATTAGATTCTTAAAGTATGATAATGAAATTGAAGGATCTTCATAAATCTATCTTTAGATTTTAGAAGTACTAAATTGCAATAATAACTCTTGGAGAGTTAATGACTATTCTCAAGGAGACAAAGTCAAAGTTTGCAATTAGGCAAGTAGCGCAAGGCGCACCTTACTTCGATATTCTAGAAATCCGAGGCTAGGCCAAAGGTTTCTGGAATGTGGGAAAAAGGGCAAAGGCAAAATCATTATAATCTTCTGGGAAGATAAAGGACATATCCCAAAATGTCTGCCTAAATGTGGCAAACGGGATCGCGGAAGCATGACTGCTGTTTGGACAAATCAGACATGAAGGAATTGAAGACGAGCAAGGCTCTGACTTCAAATATGTTTGTCACATTATGTTCACTACTAGTATTAAAATTGGATTTTAAATACTTAGTGTGGTACATAAAATATATATATATGTTGATATTCAGAATCTGTTTTGAACAGGATACTGACTTCAATAGAGATTTATCTGCGAACTGGGAACTGAAACGGGAGAAATCGCTGTTTTAACCGTAGATACCTAAGTTTAGGAACTACCTTCGGGTATGTACCTAAATTTGGAAACTGTTATAATGTAACTAGTTTGACTAGATACATTATCTCTATATCAGTGTTTAACCCACTGTGGGTTTACCTTTATATTCTAGAACACTAAAGTGTTTTATTATATAAAGATATTGAGATAAACACATTAGATGTGAATGACATAATTTATATTTTGAATATAAATAATATCTCAAACATATAAAAGGACAAACAACTAGCTCAAACTGATTTGATCAGAAGAAACTGACAAGTGGCATTGTTGTCTGGGACACAATTGAACAAGAATCGTATATCCACTCTTTCGGAGAGTGGGTACTAGGACACATTTGATTCCAATCAAATAAAGTCTATGAATTTAGTTTATTGGGCAAAGTGCATATAACACATTTACTTGGTAAAAGTGATAATGTCACCGATCTGTTAGCCCTAGTTCATAGTGAAGCAAGTGGGCCCATGTCTAGCTAGGCTAGGGGTGGATATGAATATTTTGTGACCTTTACGGATGTGGCATCGCGTTATGGTTATGTGTTTCTTTTGAAGAACACAAATAAGAAACTTTTAAAGTTTCGACACGAAATAGACAAACAGATCAGCTAAAGTATAAAATCATCACGGTTAGACCATGATGAAAATACTTAAGCAATAGTTTCTTATATACTTGAAAGAGTATAGTATTCTTCAAATGAGGACTCCTCCCGGAACACGTCAGTTGACGGTGTGTCCGAACTGAGTAACCGAAATTTTGTTGGACATGATAAGGTTGATCATGAGTCGCTCTGAGCTACCATTTCCTTCAACAGATAAGCATAAACAGTTCAGAACTTATTTAGAATAAGGTTCCATAAAAATCTGTTTGACAGACTTCATATTAGATATGAACGGGAAAGAAAACGGGTTTCACATTCCTAAAACATTTGGTATGCTAGGCATATGTTTGGATGATACCAAACTAAAACCCAAATTGGATAAGTGCCAATTGTAGGTTATCCTAGGGATACATAAGTATAGTACTTATACATCTCACAAGAGAACAATTAGATTGTTGCTCACCATGCGGTTTTCCTAAGAGGAATACCGATATGCAGTGGTAAGTGAGAGGATAGTAAAACTCGATGAAAATCGGAGTAATACTGTTCAAGGCACCGAATCCTAATGGAAAACAAACAGTTCATCAAGGATGAAACTATTACCATTAATCTTTGAATACACAAGAACCGCGTATGTCGGAGAGAGTCAGAAAACAACCTGGGGTATGGGTTTCTGATCTCAACTCATAAAGATGTCAATCTTATTGAGGTATACCAACTGACTACATATGAGGAAGTGATACACGGTATCGACTCCCTATCATGGCAAAGTGTCATGAATCCGAAATGGATTCCATGTATATCAACAAGTTTGGATACTAGTTGATGTATCGCAAGGCATTGTGCCTATTGGTACTATTCAGTCTCCAAGGAAGACATACATGGAAGGCAACATTCCAGCGTGTAAAGCTAGGCTTTTAGCGAAAAGGTATCGTTATCAATATTGTGTTGATTACGATTGAACCTTTTACCTGTTGCCACGATAAATCCATTTGGATAATGCTTGCTAATGCTGCATGTTTCATTAGTGAAATATGTCAGCTGAATGGAAAAATCGCTTTCCTGAAAAGGAAACCTTTCGGAGGATGTTTACAACATCATGTCGGTTTTGTCATACCATAACTAGCAAACAAGGTTTGCGGGTTATTCGATCCATGTTTGGATTGAAGCAAGCATTAGGTTCTTGGAATTGTCGTTTTGGTGTGATCATAATAGTTTATGATTTAATTCAAAACGAAAATGATTCTTGTGTATATAAATAGGTTAGTGGGAGCGCACTGACAATGACTGTCCTATATAAATAATGATAATATGTCATTTCTTGGAAATGATATTCCCATATAATAATCGGCGAAGCTTGGCTTTCGAGAAAATTCTCCGAGAAATCGTACATTGAAAAATGTACGTGACCTGGTGTCTCATACACTTTAAGCATATGGATTCACAAACAGGCCAATCCTAGTGATAGTCACTGGATTGATGTTAAGAACGTCCGTTAGTATCTTAGAGAACTAAGGATGCTGTCTTAGTCTGGAGAAAGAGAACTTGTAGTGACTGGGATCACTGTAGCAAGTTTCCTGACCGATAAAGACGACTATAAGTCACAAACGGTACTATACAGTTTGAATAACGGAACAGTGAGCTGGAAATCTTCCAAGCAAGATACTGTTACCGAATAAACAACAAATGCGGGTTATTGCTGCAGCTGAGGCAGCAATAGAAGCCATTTGGGTCGATAACAAATCTAATTAGATTAGATATAGTTCTGTTAGCAGCTGAGCTAAGCGTCAGCACAGACTAAAGAATTAATGGTCTCATCAACGATCCAGATAAATACTTCGATATTCATATGATTCGTACGGATCCTACATCGTGGCGATGTGATGATCGTATAAATCGCATCAGACGATAATCATGCAAATCCGCTGACGAAAGCATTTTCTCAGCAGTTTGAGCCAACCGTACATAGTTCGGGTGTAAGACACTCGAGTGACTGGCTATAGGCCAAATGGGAGATTGTTGGATAATTATGACCCATAGCGTCACTATTTGTACAGATCACGGTGTTGTTGTACAAATTAACTATGTGACAAAGGAGATTGCACTCTTATCATTTGTGATTAGATCACCTTGATGTATAAATGATAGGAGGTCCTTATGATTTGTTCCTGGATTGAGAATGATATGAGACAGTATCAGTCCACGAAGGATAAATCATTAAATATCCATAGTCAGAGCATTGTCGAGATTGGACATCGATAAATGCGTAAAAGACTAGTATTACACTTGTGCGCGTTGTGAGGGCACAATGACATAGTTCTCATATATTGGTATAGGATACTCATGCAAGTGTAATCGGAGGTTGTGTTTTACCGATGGTACGGGAAACAGCTTCGCTCTGGATAGACCCCCTCGGAATTCCATTGGTAGTATGACTATGTGTCTATGGAAGTCCGAAATCAGGGTAGGTGTATTTGGTCTTAACCTGAGACTTGCACCGCTAATACTTGCGACAATCAATATACTTTGGTTGCGGTCGTCCAGGACTTTAACAGGTTCTGTGTACGCCAATACTGGGTATAATGAGAATCGTAGTGTGTTAGGTGTGATGTTAAGACGGAAGTATCACTCCAGTCATATGGAGATGATGGCCACATAGGATACGGAACTCGTTCTCTTATATGCTCGAACTATCGAGATATTATGACTAGGTCATGTTTATCCGATTATAGAGACTAGTTACCAGAGATCCGATATGTGCTTCGTACGGGGCAGACACAATTCCAGCCCCAGGCCTAGCACGTGATCATCCGATAATGGATCGAAATATGCAATACCACGTATACTATGCCTGATATAGATCCTTTATTCCTGTAAGGATATTTCTGAAGAATTGGGTAGGCGTGGCGCTTTGCTAGAAGCCAACCTTGTCTTGTAAATCAGTATAAACGTAGTACTTGGTACTTACGTGTTCGGATAGTCCGACGATCGAATTTACTGCCAACATATCCGGGGATCTCATGGGTCGCTTCCCGAAGATTCACCGATGACGTATGACTCACACTTTTAATTAATCTGGGATTAATTAGATGAGAGAGAAAATTAATTTGGGATTAATTGCGGAGATATTTTATCTGGGATAAAATATCAATTTAAAGAGAGATAACGATTAATTTGGAATTAATCGATTAAATTAATATATTCGATATATTAAACGAAATTGGATTTGAACGCGGAATTGAAATTAGATTTTAATTCGGGCAAATGAATTAATTTAGAATTAATTCGTTAGCGACATGAATAGTATTTATGCTTGGCATGATTATTTAAATAAATTAGATTTAATTACGTCGCAACGGAAAATTCGTTAATTTGGAATTGGCGAACCCGAGCCCGATATTTTTTACGAGCGCATTCGCATTTCGAATTCGAGTGCGGCATGCAAGTCAAATCAAGCGTCAAATCGCTAGTCGCATCTAGCGTCACGTCATCCGTCAATCAAGTGATAGTGTCTTTCACTTGAGTGATTGACGCAGTCACTATTCATGATTGATGGTTGATGTGAGTTGATGTGAGTGGTTGGAGCATTTATTGATTGATTTTTTGAAAAATAAGATAATTAATTTTTGGAAATTGATTAGTGTATTAGATACACAAAATAACCAAAACACACTCTCACTTCTTCATCTCTCTCTCTCACGCCAATGGCTTTTTTTCTCTCCTCTGGTTTGCTTACTGCCGTGAGCCATGGGAAGCAAAAGTGATTGGTTTTTATGGCAAAAATCAAGTGAGCTAGCACTCTGAGAGACGTGCGAAGGTGATAGGGAAGTCCACCCATGAGCGGAGGGAATCGTTCGAAGAAGCTTGGAGCTTGCTTGAAGAACCAACAATGGCTGAACTTGGAGGGCAGTGGCAGTGAACTACCGTGACAGTCGAAAAAGGCAGAATCTAATTTTTGTTGCCTTCCACGTCGCTCAACCGATCGATGTAAGTATTCCACAACTTCGTCGTATGTATTCGCATGTGTTTCTTGCTTTTGATTCGATCATTGGGACCGTAGAACTCCAACAATATGTATATAAATAGAAAGACATCAGTAAGCTTTAGATTGAAAAGTATAAGAATGACAAGTATATGCATATACATAAATCGTGGGAAGATGTTATAAATATATATATTAATGAGACTTGGGTTTGGGGGTTGTAGAAAACTACACCCTAGGGAATAGGACTAGTGATATGAATGAAAGTTTGCAATTTATGCATTATGTAAGAATATTGGTATGCATGAGTAAATATGAACTAGTAAGTATATAAGGCTGGTATGAATGCAAAGGTTCATGTTTATTCGAGAATAAGCATATACATAGGTATGTTAGCGACATAAGTATATATACATGTATATAAGATGATAGAGAGCATAAATGAGAATATATGCATGGCATGTGAATATATGCAAGTTTATGACATGAGATTCTTGAGAACAAGTTGTTGATAGTTAGGAAATGGTAAATAAGTTTAAGAACTAAGAATTTGAAACCGTATATGTTTGAAGTCTGATTTAGTAGAAGAGCTTTGCTATCGTGTGTGTAAGTATAATTATGGAATTCGTAAATTAGTATGAGAAGTGTTTGTATATACATTTTGTGGTCATGAGTTCGCATGACAGTGATGCATATGAGAAAGTAAGAAAGTGATAGTATAAGTAACAATGTTTATGGGAAAACATGTTATGATTATATGTATACTGTGTGTAATGCATGCATATCATGAATGCAACATTTCAGGATATGATAGTGAAAGATGAGCATAAGTAAAGCATGGCTAAGGTAGAAAGGATCATGAGGAAGCATCTGCATGTGTGTGTGTGTTAAAGTTTTCAGCAGTTGAGCAAAAGATAAGAATGTTTTCAAAGATTTCAAAGAAAAAAAAGTTTCCTTTCAGTTTTGAGATACAGCATATTGTTTTATGGTTTTCGGGGCATGAGGTAAAACCTCACCCCAGTATGTAACTTGAGATACAGTTGGAATTGACGGATACAGAGAACATGTGCACATGTAGGGCCAGGATGGCGGCTTAGGATCGTGTACCTAGCCCTAGTGGTGGCTACACTGCCAGTTGAGTTTTTGTCATGGGTGTAGAGCTCGACGTTGCCAGTTGAGTTGTTGTCCTGGACGTAGGGCACCCACAGCCTCCGAGATCTGCCAGTTGAGTTGTTGTCCTGGGTTGTAGGGGTTTTAGGAGGGCTAAATCCGGTAACGCAGCGGAAGCGGCAGAAGATCGTATCTTCCGATTTCAAAACTTTTCTCGGATTAATTAAATAAACATATTTATAATTATCAATAATCAAATTATGAAAATAAAATTCA
Organism: Zanthoxylum bungeanum; assembly: GCA_019454045.1. Classification (NCBI taxonomy): domain Eukaryota; kingdom Viridiplantae; phylum Streptophyta; class Magnoliopsida; order Sapindales; family Rutaceae; genus Zanthoxylum; species Zanthoxylum bungeanum. The sequence goes on along the minus strand of SKCR01040939.1, from coordinate 91,187 downwards.
AATAAATCATATTTAAGTGAATTACCAAATTACCCTTACTTTAGTATTTTGTCCATTTAGTCCGAAATTGATCTAATCAATTTTGAATGATTCTAAATCATTTCTAAGATGAACTTAGCATGTTCAAAACATCAAAACACCATAAGCACCCAAATCCCCAAATTTTCCCACTTTGGCCGAATGCACCAATTAGGACCCATTTGGCACTTTGTCATTTCATGCATCAAAACACATCAAGATGTAATCCAATGAACATTAAACTTTATATGCATCTATACACATCCAAATACACAACATATATGAAAACCCCCAAATTTGGAATTGGTCATGAACCCTAATTTTTCAATTTCTTCAAATTGGACCAATTAGACCACAATTGGTTAAATCAACTACTTCAATCATGTTTCTTCCATCCAATCAAAGTCTCAACACAATGAAACAACTCAAGATCAATCTAGGTCATCTAAGAGTGGGTCAACAACTCTAGATTAGCAACATGGTTTCCAAAACCTTAAAAGAAAGCTTATAACTACAATAGTCACAACCTTCCTTCATCATACATGCTCAACACTTCCATCAAAACTTCCATCAACAAAAACACAAGGAATAAAGAAAGAATAACCTAAGAACATCATATGTTAAAGCCTAGATCCTAAGGAACATTTCCTCTCTAATAGTAAGTTGAAGAAACTTACTAAAATCCAAGCTTTCTTTGATTTCTTCTTTCTTTCTCTCAAGCTTCTTTGTTTCCATTAATGAAGTTTATGTGAAAGTGAATTAGGTTAATGCCAAATGAAATGAAAAAACAATATATACTGCTGGAAAAGCCCTAGGCCGAAATTGTAAAGGCAAATACAAGAAATATTAATTTCATTTCATTTGATTTTCATTTGTTCAACTTGATAAATATCTAAAACAACTTTAAAGATATTTAATTAGTCAACAAATGCAACTTAGAAAAAATATAACTCTTATATTTTAAAGTGTATGGCCGAAATTAGCAGAAATAAAAAAAAAAGATATTTTATTTTTCAAACAATTTTGAACAAATATCTTAAGAAGTCAAAATCAATTTGACAACCTTTTCCTTTAATGTAAAGTCAAACATTTACTTATAATCATTTCCTAACTTTATCATTTGGTGATATATTTATATTTTAATTATATTAATTATTTAACAATTAAATAATTAAATAATTAATTAAATACAAATATATCAAATATATGTATTATATTTACTTTAAATATCTCAAATACATATATTGATGATATATGTCAAATACCTTTATTTGACCATTTATTAATGTGTATTAATAATATCATATATTAAATAGAAATACACATTAATTAGGAAATGACGGTTCGGCCCGTTCGCATGTATTTTTCGTTTAACGATTAAACGATTTATAAATAATCATCATTATTCATAAATGTTGCTCTAGTGCTCTACGAGTATGTTTCATTATTGAGACTCTCTAGATTCAGGTATATCCGTCACGAAATCCAATTTCGTGTCCATAATCTATCCACCCGTAGATTATGACGATCACAGATAATCTCGCTGAATCATACAGGTCGAGGTCATTGCATACGTATAATCCCTCCGTCACAGGTATCCAGATAATCCCAGAGATATAGATGTAAACGTCAAATCTCTATAGGTATTAACTCGTCGACGTATCTATTAGCAATCTCTAAATAACATTCGGAACTTACTTCCGAAGTATACTGTGGCCACAGATTTAACAGACTGCTAATAATATATGGACTACCTATGCTCTGTACACAGAACTGACGGATCCTATCTTGACACACACATGATATCCTGAGGATCGATCCACACCCAACGAACAGGCGGAGGTCTGATCTAAATAGATCGGTGACGTGACTGCCATCTAAGGTGTGGAGGTGTACATCCACAGTGGTGTCTCAAGTCGAAGGACCACTATGCTACTCAACCCGAGAAGATTCTTATTGACGTTGGCGTACCATCCATTAAGAATCTTCGGTGAGCCGTTCAGTGTTTATCCATTATAAACACCTACACGTCTATACGAGTCTCCATAGACTCATGGTTCATTGGGATAATCCATCGGACCAAGTCTCGATATACGACATGTACTGGTCTCAACGGATTGACTAACCGACCCGTGTTAGCAAATCTTGACCAGGAACTATGTTTGATAATATACATATAGCAGTGACACTTCCCAATGTCAATTACAAACTAACTTTGTAACTGTGTACTGCATTATATATTATCGGGCCTTTGTCTAATATATACATATCACTAAACCACATTTAGTTTCAGTCTAATCGTAATCAGATCGAATACGTATATAAGAACAAGAGGTGCAACCATAAATAAGTAATATTATGGAATAATGGGATGTTCGTATTCATGAATCAGACATAAATACGGCCCAGATTGGCGCTCTGAGCACCAACCCCAACAATTTCTCCCACTTGCTCTAGTGCCAATCCACGGTATCATATACACGTCTCAATGTGCATCGTATGCACATGGTCCTCAAAAGCTCACCCAGTACTTAAGAGGTAGGCAACAAAAACAAGTCCGCTATGACATATTGAGTTTGTCAAACAAACTCTATCGTTTCCCTCAGTCAACATCATTCATATTTTGTAGAATCTAGATTATACATTAATATGACTCTGATGCTACATCAATATTGTGCTATAGCTACTGAGTTGTCCAAGTATTTAAGGATCAAATCCAAAATACTATGAAGACAACCGCAAGCACAATAACAATTCAAAAACTTCTGATTTAAAAGGTCATTATGCAACTTCATAAGTCAATACTTCAAAAGTTGCATTTGATTCCACTAAATAGTAGAATCCTTCGTGACACTCCCACTGCATCTTTTCTGACTCTTTATGACGTAGACTGTCTAACGTCATAATTAGTCTCAAAACTAATATGACCCTAATGGTTGCAGACTGTATTCTCCATGAATTAGAAACTCGTTCTTAATATCTCAAAGATCACAAAGAACGTGTTTCAAGATCCATCAATGGTCTATAGGATGTCAAAATAACTCGTAACAATTAAGATTAAATCGACATCGATAATCGCACATATAAAGTATTTATTATGTCATCATCAAATGATACATAAGATTGATTAGACATTCTAATCAATATTTCTTTCGAAAAGGAATCATCATTTACGAAAGATGAATACTTATATAAGACACACAATAACTGTCGAACAGTTATACTAAATGTCATACATATAGCTTTGTTATGTCTTTCATTAGATCATATCTAATGTACGACTAATATGAGTATCTCACAAGTCTCTTGGTTTTATATCTTATATAAAACTTTATATCGTATATAAAAGAGACTACTCCCACTTTTATCACGGAGTAAAGAAGACTTAGGTAAATCTTTTACCTCATAAACATCTCATTATTACTATAATAATGACAATGTCGTTAAGATATATAACACTAGAAAGTAATATGTACGCTCCCACTAACCCTTCTAATCACATATGTATTCTATATACTTTGACAAGATCAGACAATCTGACGATATCAAAAATAGAGAACACATATTTCTGGAAGACTTATCCGAGTCTACAATAGGCTCTATAAGCTAGCACACTAAACTGCAATTTCAGCAGAACACAAACTCTAGGGCCATTCCAGAATGAACTCTTCAAATAAGGAAATCACAACTGATCTCTTATCTGAATAAGTCATCCAAAAACGCCACTTTGCATTCTTTAGCTAAAATATACAGTTTATTATCAACATTAACCAATATATCTTTAATTGTTCAATTAGTGTGACTAGAGATAAGTTTTCTCAGAATCTACAATAGATTGATGAGTATATAACTTTTCTCACTGTCATACTATAAAGGTCAAACCTTTAATAAGCTCACATTGCTTCCGTTGTGCAAAAAATTAGCACATATCATGAACTAATTCATAATGAAAGCGTAATCAAGTTCAAAACTTGATCATAGTAAGCTATGAACAATCTTAGATCTAAGGTTCAATGGTGAACTTCCAGAATCGATATCAAATATCGCTTCCATTACAAGTTATAGGATAATTTTTCTTCAATAATAAAACAACGGAACCATTAAGTATCAAATACTCGTGAATCATTCTGTTATCCTATTGGATTTGTACGGAAGATGTATAAGGGTTGTTTCATCTTATTAATTACGTAGTTCCATTATAATTTATCATTCTCACATTTGACTTCAATAAGTCAAGTCTTTTCTACAATAGTTAACATCTGATGTTACACACCATAATAAAACGATTTTATTACTTATCGTAGGAAGATATTCTATTAAATAGAATACAATATTCTATTAAACAGATAAACGATAAACTTTTACTTATACCTCCGAGGTGTAAGTAATTCCATTATATAACTATTATATAAAAGAAAGATTGAAATCTCAAACTTTTCAAGATTCAATTTTCTACCTATACATATCATATATGCAACTGTAGAAAATAATGGAACATAATTAAAGAGATGAATTAGTGTTACTGGAGTATAACCCTAAGAGTATTGAAACTAATTCGGTAACTTTCATATCAAGACGAATCAAATCATATAAGATTCGATTGCTCCCACTACTCAATTCCATCAAGATGGAATCGTGGAAGAACAATATTGAATATGAATCATATTCACTAATAACCTTAGAACTAATTGCTTTAAATTCATACGTTGATCGTATCAAAATCTTTGAACAGTTCAAAGACATATTATGAATTTTGAGGATAGAATTCTCTAAAACCTTTAGATTGAATATATTTGAACAAGTCAAAAAAGTTCAATCTACGTTTCATCAGAACGGATTGAAAGTACTTGATACTTTCAAGACTTTCAATATGTGTTCCTTCAGAAACATATAACTAAGTTATGACAATTCATCAACTAAGTTACGAAGTATAGAAACTACCTTAAGCAATTATTATTCATTAAACTACATACATCCAATGTATCAGTTAAATAAATCTGGTGGTCCAATGACAATCATGGTTAAACGAGATCTAATCACTTTCCTGACTACAATATTCATTAAATGGATAAGGATATGTGGTGTGATCTAGTATCAAACCATCCTTCACCATACGGAATAAGCATCCAATGCTTAAGTGATTAAACTCATAAAGCACCGTTCTAAATTATTTACTTTACCGAATAATTTTTCTTAATGTTTATCTCTAAGTCAATGACACTACTAGTTATTATAAAATATGTAACAATTGTTTATAAAGAACAAGTGACTATCCAATAGTCGCAAGTTCCGATATCAAATATCAAAACAATCGTTAACCAATATTTCAAATAACTAGACGGGAGATCTGGTATCCAATACCTATAGTTGTAGTATTATGAAAATCGATATTTTCTATACACAAATATGCGCATCTTCTTTCTTTAGCTTTACTATTTGCATTCAACTATTCACAACAATTGTAAATAACTGATTAGCAAATTGTGTCAGACACATTACCTCTAAAGGTAATTAAAGCTTAGAAACGTCATTACTAGATAAACAAATACCTAATAGGGCTTTCTAAATGCCAGTCAAGAATCTCGAGACATGAACTAATTCAAGTCAATTCTACTGCATAAGAAACTATTGTCTCTAAAGTATTATATCCTAAGGGGATATCTATCTAGATTATCTATTATGACTTAGAAACTAAGTCATTAACCATCTTTTTTTTTAGGAAAATCGAACCAGTTCCCGATGGTTTAGACTAATCTAATAATATCCTAGTCTATAGTATCTAGAACCTATTCTAGAATAACTGCAACCAAGAGTCAAGTCAGATAACATATCATAATATGTGTGCAGTAAATAAAAGTTTAATTCTATATAAACATAGAATAAGGAAACAAACAAGCGACAATTTCCATAATAACATACACTGCCTAAGTTATGGAATATTTTAAACTTAGCAGTGCCTCCCACTATTTTTACGTAATGCCGTAATCCCCAACGGAAAGACGAGAATTCAATAATTAAATCGAATTCCATAGTGGAAAGAGGACCCCATGAATATTTCGACTCACAGCAGAGGCACGGTCTCGCCTACGTATATTCACAGGTAGACAACTAATTGTCAATCACTCACTAGTGACTCCAAGGTTCTGGTCCTGGCCGTTTCTCGTTGTCGCTGCGAAGGCAGGCCCACAAGGAGACGTACCAAGGTTAAACTTGTCAATGATAAACTCAAGTTACTTGCGTAACCCTGACAGCTAGGGCACGTTCAGGATTCCGCTTTTCGCTTGAATTTATCTAGTATCTAATATACATTCGGCATAAATAAATTTCTATCAGCTACACCTCACAGCAGAGGCACGGTCTCGGATGTAGTCAACGAAAAGATATTTATAAACCGTATTGACAAGACGGACCAAGAAACAAGTATTCCAAATACTAGTTACTTTAAAACCTTATTAAGCGGGGATATTCCATTAAGTGTCATACACCCTAATCTAATCAAATTAGATTATACATGCATGTATAAAGTCAAGAAAACATGAAACATTGAATAAAACAAGCTAATCATTTTATGGAGGCCTAGAATCAGACTCGCTCTGATACCATTTTGTAGGGGTTTTAGGGGGGCTAAATCCGGTAACGCAGCGGAAGCGGCAGAAGATCGTATCTTCCGATTTCAAAACTTTTTCTCGGATTAATTAAATAAACATATTTATTTAATTATCCCAATAATCAAATTATGAAATAAAATTCAAATAAATCATATTTAAGTGAATTTACCAAATTACCCTTACTTTAGTATTTTGTCCATTTTAGTCCGAAATTGATCTAATCAATTTTGAATGATTCTAAATCATTTCTAAGATGAACTTAGCATGTTCAAAACATCAAAACACCAAAAGCAACCAAATCCCCAAATTTTCCCACTTTGGCCGAATGCACCAAGTAGCCCATTTGTGCACTTTGTCATTTCATGCATCAAAACACATCAAGATGTAATCCAATGAACATGAAACTTTATATGCATCATATACACATCCAATACACAACATATATGAAAACCCCCAAATTTGGAATTGGTCATGAACCCTAATTTTTCAATTTCTTCAAATTGGACAAATTAGACCAAATTGGTTAAATCAATACTTCAATCATGTTTCTTCCATCCAATCAAAGTCTCAACACAATGAAACAACTCAAGATCAAATCTAGGTCATCTAAGAGTGGGTCAACAACTCTAGATTAGCAACATGGTTTCCAAAACCTTAAAAGAAAGCTTATAACTACAATAGTCACAACCTTCCTTCATCATACATGCTCAACACTTCCATCAAAACTTCCATCAAAAAAAACACAGGAATAAAGAAAGAAATAACCTAAGAACATCATATGTTAAAGCCTAGATCCTAAGGAACATTTTCCTCTCTAATAGTAAGTTGAAGAAACTTACTAAAAACCAAGCTTTCTTTGATTTCTTCTTTCTTTCTCTCAAGCTTCCTTTGTTTTCCATTAATGGAGTTTATGTTTAAAGTGTATTAGGTTAATGCCAAATGAATGATAAACAATATATACATGCTTGGAAAGCCCTAGGCCGAAATTGGTAAAGGCAAATACAAGAAATATTAATTTCATCTTCATTTGAATTTCATTTGTTCAACTTGATTAATATCTAAAACAACTTTAAAGATATTTAATTTAGTCAACAAATGCAACTTAGAAAAAATATAACTCTTATATTTAAAGTGTCATGGCCGAAATTAGCAAGAAATAAAGGAAAAGATATTTTATTTTTCAAACAATTTTGAAAAAATATCTTAAGAAGTCAAAATCAATTTGACAACCTTTTCCTTTAATGTAAAAGTCAAACATTTACACTTATAATCATTTCCTAACTTTATCATTTGGTGATATATTTATTTTAAATTATATTAATTATTTAACAATAAATAATTAAATAATAATTAAATACAAATATATCAAATATATGTATTATATTTACTTTAAATATCTCAAATACATATTGATGATATATGTCAAATACCTTTATTTGACCATTTATTAATGTGTATTTAATAATATCATATATTAAATACAAATACACATTAATTAGGAAATGACGGTTCGGCCCGTTCGCATGTATTTTTCGTTTAACGATTAAACGATTTATAAATAATCATCATTATTCATAAATGTTGCTCTAGTGCTCTACGAGTATGTTTCATTATTGAGACTCTCTAGATTCAGGTATATCCGTCACGAAATCCAATTTCGTGTCCATAATCTATCCACCCGTAGATTATGACGATCACAGATAATCTCGCTGAATCATACAGGTCGAGGTCATTGCATACGTATAATCCCTCCGTCACAGGTATCCAGATAATCCCAGAGATATAGATGTAAACGTCAAATCTCTATAGGTATTATCTCGTCGACGTATCTATTAGCAATCTCTAAATAACATTCGGAACTTACTTCCGAAGTATACTGTGGCCACAGATTTAACAGACTGCTAATAATATATGGACTACCTATGCTCTGTACACAGAACTGACAGATTCTATCTTGACACACAACATGATATCCTGAGGATCGATCCACACCCAACGAACAGGCGGAGGTCTGATCTAAATAGATCGGTGACGTGACTGCCATCTAAGTGTGAAGGATGTCTCATACATCCACAGTGGTGTCTCAAGTCGAAGGACCACTATGCTACTCAACCCGAGAAGAATTCTTATTGACGTTGGCGTACCATCCATTAAGAATCTTCGGTGAGCCGTTCAGTGTTATCCATTTAAACACCTACACGTCTATACGAGTCTCCATAGACTCATGGTTCATTGGGATAAACCATCGGACCAAGTCTCGATATACGACATGTACTAGTCTCAACGGATTTGACTAACTGACCCGTGTTAGCAAATCTTGACCAGGAACTATGTTTGATAATATACATATAGCAGTGACACTTCCCAATGTCAATTACAAACTAACTTTGTAACTGTGTACTGCATTATATATTATCGGACCTTTGTCTAAAATATACATATCACTAAACCACATTTAGTTTCAGTCTAATCGTAATCAGATCGAATACGTATATAAGAACAAGAGGTGCAACCATAATAAGTAATATTATGGAATAATGGGATGTTCGTATTCATGAATCAGACATAAATACGGCCCGGATTGGCGCTCTGAGCACCAACCCCAACACTGGGCATCTATACCTATCAGATTTCAACGATGCTGCCAGTTGAGTTGTTGTCCTGGGCATCGAGTATTTTCAGTTTTCAGTATAGAGTTTTTCAGAAATAGTTTTTTTTTAAGTTTTCAGACTCTCCGTACATAGTTTTCAGATTTAATGTATCTAGATTTCAGAACTCAGTTTTAGTAAACAGTTTTCAGAAACAGAATTTTGGAATAGTTTTTCATATTTCAGTTTTCAGTTACAGCTTTCAGAAAAGAAAGTTTTCAGAAACATCGGTTTTATAAAAGATTCAGATTTTTAAAATAGAAATCAGTTTTGGAGTAATATTTTTTTTTTAACAAAGAGTTCTTCCGAAAAGGATTTCACAAAACATGTTCTAAAGGCATAGCATGTTAAAGTACAATATGATTTGCAATTTCTGCATATAAATCATGTATTCTAGTAAGTCATTTGAGATGCATATAGTTGATGTTAATGCATTATGGCACTAGTACTTTCGCATGTAAGTTTTTCAGAAAAGATCTTAAGTAATAGTTCACAAAAGCATGACTTGATTGCATCGAAAGATATATATGGTTGATATTGGTGTGTGGCATGTTTATATAGAAGTAACATTTTTTAAAATACTAGTGCATAATAGCATGATCTTATTTAAAGGTATATATGTTAATGATGATTATGAGTTGTATGTTTACTTAGAAAGAACATATTGAAATGATGCTAGAACTTGATGAATTAATATGGATTGTAGTAAACAGAAGTTAAAGTATGTATGTGTGTGTTCAGACAAAAAGATCAGTAACTAGTAGTATGGTAATTAAATGGATAAAGTTTATATGGTTAAATCAGACTTGTAAATATTTGCATGGTTACTTACTGAGTCATTATGACTCACGCCACACAGTTTGTAGTTTTGCAGTTTAGTAGCGGTTATTTGAATCAGCGAGAATTTAGTGAAGACTTTGAAGACAGTGGATCGCCCAAATTACAGTCAAGAGAGTTTTTGAGTCCTGGGTCGAGTTATGGGTCCTCACGGCCCTTGTCTTTGTATTTGGATTTGTAGTTTCATATGTATGAGTTATGTATTAGCATAGTTCTATTTTGAGTTTTGGCCGGAGGCCAAGTATTTACATTTGTTCATTGAGTTCAGGCCTGAGGCCTTGATGATGATTGCATATATGTTGAATTGTGTGAACATGTTGTCTCTTGGTGCTGGCTATAAGCCAGGTTGCATGATGTTCTGCATACATCATGCCGTAATTTCGTCAGATTCAGAGGCTTATGGAGATGGGTTTTCCTGTCTCCTGCCGGTAGCATCCTGGCCTAGGCGGGATGTTACAAAGTTGGTATCAGATCATGATTAAGAGTCAGAGTCAGTAGCATGGTCTAGAAGTCAGTGACTGCAATTATGGGGATCCAGCTGTCGGAGATTGTCCTCAGTATGGTAAAGACCACATAGGTCTTTGTATGTAACTTCTATGATTGTTTGACGTAATTTGATTATATTATTCAGTGCTTTGCTTGCTTGGATATGAGTCCATGGGTGACTCATTTGTTGTGCATAGATTAGCTATCTCCGTATGGGAGGAGATTAAGTTGAGTTAGTACTTTTACGCCCTTTTTAATCAGAGAATTAGTAAGAATGAGATAGTACCAATATAGGGCCCTTGTGAGGTCAGAAGATTCGAGATCAGAACCAGAGTAGTACAACTAGAGATAAGAACCAGATCAGTATAGTTAGAGTTGAGAATCAGACCAGTATAGTCAGTTTAAAGCCGTAGATGAGCCTTATGTATTCTAGTTTATAGATAGCGGTTTGTTCACAGTTGAGACAAAAAAGTTATATCAGTGGAGTTTAGAGTAAGATAGTTCCGCACATTCGACCAGGTTCGGATCAGCAGTTGTAGGGACGGAGAAATTTCGAGGACGAAATTTTTATAAGGAGGGGTGAATGTAACATCCCAGATTTTCAGGACTGTTCTAGAAGATTCCCGGACTGATGTTATAGTCTCGGAGCATGATGATAATGAAAAATAAGAGTTCAAGCGATGTGATATGAGTCAGAATATTATAAAGTGGAGAATTGTTGCGTCAAAAGACTCGTCGTCTCAAGAATCAGTTACGCCATATTTAATATACGCGTAAAGTTAACAGTTTTGGTCACGAAATTAGCAAACGACCTCTGATCAAGTTGGTTCTTGAACCATCAGACTCTTTTTTCAAAGACGAACAACTTTCGTGTTGAGCACTTTTCAAGAATCACGCCAAAAAGGCTTTAAAATTAGTGATTTCCGAAAATACCCTTATAGATGGGGGAATTTTGGTAATTTGGAGATGATGATATTTTTGAGTCATTATTAATATTAATTGTAAGCTTTTACAAAAAAAAAAAGAAAGAAAAAAGAAATACACAAAATGAAAAACGCAATGGAGAGAGAGAGAGGGAAACGCACGAGAAGAGAAGAGAAAGACACGGCGCACCGGTGGCAATGGAATCGTTCGGTGACGACGTTCACGATGGTGGCCGGTGATCGCTCAGTTGGCAGCAGACGGCAGCGCAGGAGGAGAAAACAGTGGCGCGCGTGGGTTAGTCGGTTCCGGCTGGTCGGTTCGTTTCACGGCCCGAGCCACCTACCAAATCGAAGCCCTCAGAGAGTACTACGAGTATGCGGAATCGATTTTGCCGATCAGCGGCCAGTTGCACGCGAAACGAGGAAGAAAGTGGCAGTGAACAGTAAACCCATGATGAACAGTAGCCCCGATCGGAATTTCGTCGACACCAGCGCGTTCGTATGGCCGTTGGGAGTCCGAATATGCCCTCGGAATTTCGATACGACTCTCCGTTTAAAATAAGTCATTTTAAAGTTACATTTTATATTCGGATGTTTCCAGTAGTTCCGTAGTGTAGCGAATTAGCATGAATTGAATTGGATATGATATAATATGTTAAATCGATGCTTGTCGTAGAATTCGAGTGAGAACGGATTAGATTTGATCGATCCGATAATATTAGCGAGTTTCCGGTAAAACGGAGTTTCTCGCGCGATTGAGCATAGATGACCATAGCCTTGGGTGAAATATAAATATGATATTGCGAGGGTAATTGAGTAATTTCGGATTAGTTCGGAGGGTTCGAGACCTTCCGTAGCGTTTGCGGAAACTTTTCCGCAAGTTTTGCCGCAAACGCGTAAAATGAGAATCCGAACCATCTAGCTAGTTTAGAATAGTGTATGAGCATATATTAGAGTAATGAATTTGAACGGTAGAATCAGAGAGGATTCGTGTATTCCGAGAAAGTCCGTAGTTTAGTATAGATGAGTTGGAAGTTCCACAAATACCGGTTCTGACCCTGTGTTATTATTATTTTGACAGATCGGATCCAGGTTAGGAGTGACCGCAAACCAGGTAAGTAACTCATGCTACGAATACTTAAGAGAATTAATGTTGTTCGACATTATTAATATAAAAAGTTGTATATGGTTATATGTATGAAACTGTATATATATATAAAGATGAATGTAGGAAAAAGAGGCAAGTGTACTTATATATACATATAGATAAGAACAAGTAACTATAAGCATGTGTATGAGTAAAAGACAAGCATGAGCATATAGAGGTAAAGAGATATATATATACATATATAAATAGAAAGACATCAGTAATTTAGATTGAAAAGTATAAGAATGACAAGTATATGCATATACATAAACCGTGAGAAGATGTTTATAAATATGATATAATGAGACTTGGTTTGGGGGTTGTAGAAAACTACACCCTAGGGAATAGGACTAGTGATATGAATGAAAGTTTGCAATTTATTCATTATGTAAGAATATAGTATGCATGAGTAAATATGAACTAGTAAGTATATAAGGCTGGTATGAATGCAAAGGTTCATGTTTTATTCGAGAATAAGCATATACATAGGTATGTTTAGCAACATAAGTATATATACATGTATATAAGATGATAGAGAGCATAAATGAGTAATATATGCATGGCATGTGAATATATGTAAGTTTATGACATGAGATTCTTGAGAACAAGTTGATAGTTAGGAAATGGTAAATAAGTTTAAGAACTAAGAATTTGAAACCTGTATATGTTTGAAGTCTGATATAGTAGAAGAGCTTTGCTATCGTGTGTGTAAGTATAATTATGGAATTCGTAAATTAGTATGAGAAGTGTTTGTATATACATTTTTGTGGTCATGAGTTCGCATGACAGTGATGCATATGAGAAAGTAAGAAAGTGATAGTATAAGTAACAATGTTTATGGAAAACATGTTATGATTATATGTATACGGTGTAATTCATGCATATCATGAATGCAACATTTCAGGATATGATAGAGAAAGATGAGCATATAGTAAAGCATGGCTAAGGTAGAAAGGATCATTAGGAAGCATCTGCATGTGTGTGTGTGTTAAAGTTTTCAGTAGTTGAGCAAAAGATAAGAATGTTTTCAAAGATTTCAAATGTTTCAAAGAAAAAGTTTCCTTTCAGTTTTGAGATACAACATATGGTTTTATGGTTTTCGGGGCATGAGGTAAAACCTCACCCCAGTATGTAACTTGAGATACAGTTGGAATTGACGGATACAGAGAACATGTGCACATGTAGGGCCAGAATGGCGGCTTAGGATCGTGTACCTGGTCCCTAGTGGTGGCTACACTGCCAGTTGAGTTTTTGTCCTTGGTGTAGAGCTCGACGTTGCCAGTTGAGTTGTTGTCCTGGACATAGGGCATCGCCAGCCTCAGAGATGCTGGCAGTTGAGTTGTTGTCCTGGGCATCTAGTACTCTCAGATTTCAGCGATGCTGCCAGTTGAGTTGTTGTCCTGGGCATCGAGTATTTTCAGTTTTCAGTATACAGTTTTCAGAAATAAGTTTTTTTTTTATAAATAGTTTTTTTTTTTTAAGTTTTCAGACTCTCAGTACATAGTTTTCAGATTTAATGTATCTAGATTTTAGAACTCAGTTTTAGTAAATAGTTTTCAGAAACAGAATTTAGGAATAGTTTTTCAGATTTCAGTTTTCAGTTACAGCTTTCAGAAAAAACTTTTTAGAAAAGAAAGTCTTCAAAAACATCGGTTTTATAAAAGATTCAGATTTTAAAACAGGAAATCAGTTTTCGAGTAATTTTTTTTTAACAAAGAGTTCTTCAGAAAAGGATTTCACAAAACATGTTCTAAAGGCATAACATGTTAAAGTAAAGTATGATTTGCAATTTCTGCATAAAAATCATGTATTCTAGTAAGTCATTTGAGATGCATATAGTTGATGTTAAAGCATTATGGCACTAGTACTTTCGCATGTAAGTTTTTCAGAAAAGATATTAAAGTAATAGTTCACAAAAGCATGACATGATTGCATCGAAAGATATATATGGTTGATATTGGTGTGTGGCATGTTTATATAGAAGTAACATTTTGTAAAATACTAGTGCATAATAGCATGATCTTATTTAAAGGTATATATGTTAATGATGATTATGAGTTGTATGTTTACTTAGAAAAAACATATTGTAATGATGCTAGAACATGATGAATTAATATGGATTGTAGTAAACAGAAGTTAAAATATGTATGTGTGTGTTCAGACAAAAAGATCAGTAACTAGTAGTATGGTAATTAAATGGATAAAGGTTTTATGGTTAAATCAGACTTGTAAATATTTGCATGGTTACTTACTGAGTCATTATGACTCACGCCACAACAGTTTGTAGTTTTGCAGGTTAGTAGCGGTTATTTGAATCAGCGGGAATTCAGTGAAGACTTTGAAGATAGTGGATCGCCCAAATTGCAGTCAAGAGAGTTTTTGAGTCCTGGGTTGAGTTATGGGTCCTCACGGCCCTTGTCTTTGTATTTGCATTTGTAGTTTCATATGTATGAGTTATGTATTAGCATAGTTCTATTTTGAGTTTTGGCCGGAGGCCAAGTATTTACATTTGTTCATTGAGTTCAGGCCTGAGGCCTTGATGATGATTGCATATATGTTGAATTGTGTGAACAAGTTGTCTCTTGGTGCTGGCTATAAGCCAGGTTGCATGATGTTCTTTATATATCATGCCGAAATTTCGTCAGATTCAGAGGCTCATGGAGATGGGTTTTCTTGTCTCCTGCCGGTAGCATCCTGGCCTAGGCGGGATGTTACAATTTCTACCAATCGTTCAGACATATCTGGCACGATTAGTTCATCTCCGTTTGCTGATCCAATAAGATTTGCCTCTGCCAAGGGTTTTGGGATGATTCCTAAAATGTGACTGCCTCTTTCCTGTACGGCCTTTGAAACGATCCCCATTAGTCCAAGATTGCTTCCGTCATATACTAAGTGCATATTCCTTGCAGCTAAGACTCGACCCAATTCATGTGCTGCTTCTACGTATTGTGGCTTAGTACCAACACTAGTACCGCAAAACACACAGATGTTTTCAACTCGTCTTCTTGAAGTGGCTTCCATTTTTATATGTATTTCTTTCTCAACTCTGGATGCCTTCAAAAGTGCAATGACGGGCTGAATTTATAGTACTTGAAAAGGGTGAGTAATAATAGCACTAGTATCTTCCATAGGATGTTTGTTAGCTAAACAAAACAAAGAAATCGTGAAATGTCAAAAAGTCTGGATCTTGTCTACGAAAATAAAGATAATTACAAAAGAAAAGCAAATCAAAGCAATAATTAAGGCAACGGAATTGTGTACGCAATACGCCACTAGCTTAGTATAAATTCATAATGATGTGTCTCAAGAATTCATTCTTTACTCAGCCATCACTAATGAATTGTCTCTCTTCTTTGTGATTTCCAAACACCATTCCTTCTGTCTTAAAGTGATTCGTTTGTGCTTTTCCCTACAAAAATAACACACAAAATTAAAAATAATTCTACAACATGTATACACAAAATAATAAAATAAAAATTACAACAAATTGCATGGGTTGCCTCCCCGCTAGCGCTAAATTTTTCACCTTCAGCCAGACGTGACTGAAATCCATCTGTCAAGTAGGTTTCAGCGTTGTTTTGGATGTCCGATTAAAGACAATCCCATGAGCGTTGCTTTTGAAGGGTCTCTTCCAACGGTAAAGTGGCAAAAAGAATTTTGTCCCATTCAGTGCTCGTGCCACCTTTTTAATCTTTGTTGCTACAGTGGTTCCTAAAAAGAAAGAAATAAAATCAGGAGGTCTCGTATGGTGCTTGACCTTGAATGGAAGTTCCATTCTATCAAGCTTCCGGGTGATATCTCTAAATTGTACTCCCCAAAACAGTTATGTTTCTTCTGAATGCTCTGGATCTTTAATAAGTTCAGACATTTGCTCCTCCATTTGCTATGCTTCTTGCTCCACCTTTTCTTCACAGATGAATTTTAAAATTTCCGTATTTAATTCTTCATCCGTCATCTGTGAAATGCATGCTCCATAAGTATCTGCCTAAGGATGTAAAGATGTTTCTGACATTAGGTTTTCATCCTCTGATACGACTGGAATGGATGGTTCAGGTAGATCTTCATCAAACATCATGGTAAAGCATGCTCCAAGATCATCATTTTGATGATACAAAATTCCATCCTCATTTGTTGGTGCAGTTGGTATAAACAGCTCAGCTTCATCATCGTCAGAGTCAGAATCATAAAAATCAAATCGAGACTTTGCCGGTTCAGGCTCCTGAACTAATACCTCAAATTCTTGATACTGCTCATCATCGTCCTCTGTTATGATGTCATGATGAATCTCAGGATATTCGAAGGCTTCTTCAGTAGTATTTGAATTTGCTCTGTGAGATATGTGATTCAGGTTATCTGTTAATTGTCTAACTTGATCTATCATCCTCTGAATGGATTCTGATTGTCTCTGAATACTTTCGAGTTGATTCTGGAATATTTCAAGTATTGTATCCATCTTTTCATCTCGTTTCTTGGACACATCTTTGAGCATGTCAATCATCTGATCTTCTTCTGATGGTTCTGATTGTTGATGAAGATCATTGTAGGTGGGTGGTGGATAAGATGGAAAATATGGTTCTGTGAAATGTGATGGCTCGTCATACCATGAAGGATCTTGATAGCTCTGCCACCCTGGATGGTAGTTGTATTCGCAATAATCTCTAGGGTGGTTACCATTACATATGTCACATCTCCCCATTGCGTCTTGTTGAGCAAATGTGGTATTGCTTGGTTCTGGCATCCAGTGATAATTGTTGGGCTGGACAACAGGCCTCAGAAAACTGGACTGTTGCTCCCAGATTTGGGGTGTATATTCTAGTAAAGCTCGTGATCTCTCAATCTCCCAATAATGTTCCATTTTTCAATTACCTGCAAACAAAAGAAAGAAATAAAAATTACAGATAAAAATAAAGAAAATTAGATACAAGTAAATTAGATAGCTTCAGAATTAATAACTCACGAAAAATAAGTCTCCGGCAACGGCGCTAAAAACTTGACCGGCGTAAACACACACGTATAACGCAAGCGCACGTATCGTTCAAGTAGTATAAAAATATCGATCCCACAAGGACTTAATTCCTAATGTTGTTATTAATTATTGATACTATTTATTTACAGATATCTAATTGAGGGAGAAGAGAATGATTGCTTGATTGATTTGGTTGATTGTGGTTTTCCTTAATTAAAATAAATAAAATAAACAAAAGAAAATACTAAGGAAAATAACAAAAGACTCAAAGATCTAGGGTTGTGACTTCTTCCAATATCATTTAAAAGATGAATTGATTCTCTTATCTATGTGTAATAAATCGGTTTACTAACCTGGAACACGAAATTATGCAAAAGCCTCTGTCGATGGTCAGACGCAAATACCCAGTTTAATCCAATTGAACCATATGTCTATGTCAACCAAATTATCTGGATTCATTAAGTTTAAGTTCCAATTATGGCTACCCCCCCGCCCGACAAGTATATGTCTATCCTGTAAGGAAATCTATTAAAGGGTTATCTATCCTCAAGGAAGATCGTGGGCTATTAAGTCTAAGACTGAAACCTAAAATCCCTATGTCTAGTTCATTTTAGATTTACCATATCAATCTTATTGGTGATCAGACAACAAGAAGCATTAAGCTTAAGACTTAATAAGTAAACCTTTAAATTACCCAAACTATAAAATAACCCCTTATAAACCGGTGATATTAGAATTCATCACAACCCCAGATAACTAACACATAACTAGGGCTAGTAAAGACTTAAAAGTAAAAGACATAAAGTAAAAGTGTTGAAAAGTAAGACATAAAGTAAAAGCTGAAAAATAAAATAAAATGCTAAGGTAAAATGATCAACTTTTACTATTTACTATTTAGATATCTCCCTTAATATAATATATTAACTTGTGATTATTTTTCCAACCAGCCATATAGGCGGTAACCTGATTAAATCAAATTAAGTCCAACCAACCATAAAGGCGGAACCAAAATAAACCTGCCATATAGGCGGTAAGAAAATTTAATTACCAACCGACCAATCTGGCGGTATCCTTGATTAGTCAGGTTTAAACCAGATTAAAATGATTTACCAACAGACCAATATGGCGGTATCCTTTTTAAGTCAATATTTTAAATAGTGAATATATTATTTTTAAGGGAGATTAATCTAAATAGTAACAGTAAAAGAATTACCTTTCACCCTAGTTGGGGAAGTTACCTCCTCATGGTGAATAGTAAAAACTGTAAAGTAAGAAAGTAATTACTATTATTATAAAACGTAATTAAAATTATTTACAAAACTAAAAACTAAAATAAACTAGATAGAAAACTCCTTATTTACATCAGAGAATTCAGAGAGAATGGTACAAATGAAACTGAAATCTCGAGCTCAATTTATAGGCCTCCGTGGGCTCTGGGCGTCGCGATGCCAAAGGTGATAAGGTAACACGTGGCAAGGTGGTTGGGATATCAATTATTGTGACACGTGGCGGCTTCTGATTGGTCGATTCAGATTCTTATCCACCGCGTGTCAGATAAGGATAAGTCAGTCAATAATTGATGCTGATATGGCGCTGACGTGGCATTGACATGGCGACACGTGGCAATTTGACTGTCGGCACCATAGAATTGCGACACGTGGCACGCTGTGATTGGTTGATGATGACGTGGCAGCCACGTGGCACTTTGACTTGGTCAACATGTGATGTGGACGATGACGTGGCAATGATGTGGAGTGACACGTGGCGACACATGGTGATGGCGACTGTCGGCACCTTAGGACGATGACACGTGGCACGGCGCATGTTAGCAGATCGGCTGTGATGGTGACACGTGGCACGACACACGTTAGCAAAGTCAAACTTTTCTCAGATTTTGACATGTGGACCCGGCGTACGTTAGCACTGTTCGGCGCACGTTAGGCGTCGCGACGCCAAAGGCTTGCGCATCGCGACGCTGATAAATTACCAAAATGCCATTTTCGTCCAATTTTCACTGTTTTGCTCCAAATCACCTCCGGAATGTCCTGAAACTTTATTTATCTTCAAAATAACACAAAACACATCAAAATATTCACAAGACTTAAGAAACTATACAAAATATTAGGTTAAATGAGTGGGAAATAGTGATATAATTACCACTCATCACAATACGCGCTCATTTCAATTTTTCGTCAATACGTAATTATTTATTAGTTGGACTAATATTTAATTGTTTTTTCAAATTAAACAGTTGGACTGTATTCAAACTACTTCAATTAATAGTTGATTTTATAATTGGATTATAGTAATCAATATAATTGAATTTAACCTATTGAATCATAGTTGATTATATAGTTAGACTATAGTAATCATTATAATAAATAGTACCTAAAATTGTTGATTTGATAGTTGTACTATTGGAATCAAGATAAATGAAAGATTAGTGTTTAAAACATAATCCTGGGTGAAAATGTCTTTAAACGACTTTAATTTTCAATTGGGAATAAAATCTCAGGATAGTCCTGGAGACCGAGAAGTTACTTTATTTGATAGAGTGACGTCTCGAGCCTAAGCCTGGAGTTGAGCAAATAGTAGAACATGATATTTGGAATATTCATGTGATGATAACTTTAGTGCTTAATCCGTTATGCTTGCCGCAAAGACTCCTTAATTTCTTAGTCAGAACTAAGGATTAGATCCTTATAATATAATATTGAAATTGAAGGATCTTCTTAGATATATCCTTAGATCTTAGAAGTACAAATTGCAATAGAAAAACTCTTGCAGAGTTAATGGCTATACTCAAGGAGACAAAGCCAGAGTTTGCAATAGGGCAAGAAGCGTAAGGCGCATCTTACTTCGACATCCTAGAAGGCCAAGGCTTGGCCAAAGGCTTCTGGGGTGTGGAAAAGGGGCAAAGGCAAAGTCATTATAATCTTTTGGGAAGACATAGGACATATCCCAAAATGTATGCCTTAACTGTGGCAAACTGGGTCACTGGAAGCGTGACTGCCGTATGGACAAGGCAGACATGAAGGAATTGAAGACGGGCAAGGCTTCGACTTCACATATGTTTGTTATAAACATGTTCACTACTAGTATGAAAATTGGATTTTTGATACTGAGTGTGGTACATAAATATGTACTGGTGTGCAGAATCTGCTAATAAGCAGGATACTGACTTCAGTTGAGATTTATCTACGAATCGGAAATGGGACGAAAGTCGCTATTTTAACCGTAGATACCTAAGTTTAGGAACTACCCTTCGGGTGTGTACTTAAATTAGGAAACTGTTAAAATGTAAGTAGTTTGACTAGAAACATTATCTCTATATCAGGGTTTAACCCGTTGCGGGTATACCTTTATATTCTAAAACACTAAAGTATAAAACACCATGATGAAAATACTTAAGCAATGAGTTTCTTAAATACTTGAAAGAGTATAGTATTCTTTCAATGAGGACTCCTACCGGAACACGTCAATTTGACGGTGTGTCCGAACAGAGAAACCAAATTTTGTTGGACATGATAAGGTTAATCATGAGTCGCTCTGAGCTACCATTTCCTTCAAAGGATACGCATTAATCAGTGCAAAACTTATTTTGAATAAGGTTCCATCAAATTTGTTTGACATCCTTCATATTAGATATGAACAGGAAAGAAACTGGTTTCTCATTCCTGAAAATTTGGGAATGCTTGGCATATGTTTGGATGATACCAAACTAGAACCCAAATCGGATAAGTGCCTAAGTTGTAGGTTATCCTAGGGTAACAAAAGTATAGTACTTATAAAACTCACAAGAGAACAATGTAATTGTTGCTCGCCATGCGGTTTTCCTAAGAGGAATACCGATATGCAGTGGTAAGTGGGAGGAAAGTAAAACCTCGATGAAAATCGGAGTAATACTGTTCCAGACACCGATTCCTTAATGGAACACAAATAGTTCATCAAGGATGAAACTATACCAGTAATCTTCGAATACACAAGAACCACGTATGTCGGAGAGAATCAGAAAACAACCTAGAGGTATGGGTTTCTGATCTCACCTCGTAAAGATGTCAAACTTATTGAGAAACCGAACTGACTACGTATGAGGAAGTGATACAAGGTATCGATTCCCTATTATGGCAAAGTGCCATGAAGTCAGAAATGGATTCCATGTATATCAACTAAGTTTAGATACTAGTTGTTGTACCGAAAGGCATTGTGCCTATTGGTACTATATAAGTCTTCAAGGAAGACATACATGGAAGGCAACATACCAACGTACTAAGCTGGGCTTGTAGTGAAAAGGTATCGTTATCAACATTATGTCGATTAAGTGAAAATGCTTGCTAATGTTGCATATTTCATTTATGAAATATGGCAGCTGAATGCCAAAACCGCTTTCCTGAACGGAAACCTTTAGGAGGATGTTTACAACATCCTGACGGTTTTGTCGTACCAAAACGAGCAAACAATGTTTGCGAGTTAATTCAATCCATTAATGGATTGAAGCAAGCATTGAGTTCTTGGAACTATCGTTTTGATGTAATCATAATGATGTATGATTTAATTCAAAAACGATTATGATTCTTGTGTATATAATGAGGTTAGTGGGAGCGCACTGACAGTGAATGTCCTAAAATGATGATATATCATTTATTGGAAATAATATTCCCATAATACAATCGGTGAAAGCTTGGCTTTCAAGAAAATTCTCCGTATAATTCTTTGGAGAAACAACCTTTATTCTAGGAATAAAGATCTACTGGGATAAATCTAAAGGTTGTTCGCACTCTCCGAGTACTCGTACATTGAAATAAATGTACGCGACCTGGTGTCTCATATGCTTTGAGCATATGGAGTCACAATCAGACCAATCCATGTGATAGTCACTGGATTGATGTTAAGAACATCCTTTAGTATCTTAGATGAACTAAGGATGCTTTCTTATACTATGGAGAAGGAGAACTTAGAGTGACTGGGTTCACTGCTACAAGTTTCCTAACCGATATAAACGACTATAAGTCGTAAGAACGGTACTATACAGTTTGAATAACGGAACAGTGAGCTGGAAATCTTCCATGCAAGATACTGTTGCCGAATAAACAACAAAAGTTGATTATTGCTGCAGCTGAGGCAGCAATAGAAGCCTTTTAGATCAATAATAATTCTAATTAGATTAGGAGTAGTTCTGTTAGCAGCTGAGCTAGGCTACAACACAGGCTAAAGAATTAAAGGTCTCATCAACGATCCAGATATATACTTCAAATATTCATCTGATTCGTTCGGATCATACATCGTGGCGATGTGATGATCGAATAAATCACATCAGATGATAACCATGAAAATCTGCTGACGAAAGCCTTTCCCCAGCAAAAGTTTGAGCGAACCATACATAGTTCGGGTGTAGGACACTTGAGTGATTGCCTATAGGCCAAGTGGGAGATTGTAGGACAATTATGACCCATAGCATCACTATTTGTACAGATCATGGTGTTGTTGTACAAATTAACTATGTGACAAAGGAAATTGCCCTTTTATCATTTGTAATTAGATTACCAAGATATATAATGATAGAAGGTCCTTATGATTAATTTCGGATTGAGATAATATGAGACAGTATCAATCCACGAAGGTTTAATCATTAAATATCCCTAGTCGGAGTATTATCGAGATTGGACATCGATAATGCGTAAAAGACTAGTATTACACTTGTGAGCGTTGTGGGAGCATAACGGCATAGTTCTCATATATTTGGGTATAAGATACTCATGCAAGTGTAATAGGAGGTTGTGTTTACCGATGGTACAGGAACAGCTTCACTCTGGATAGACCCCTCAGAATTCCATTGGTAGTATGACTATGTGTCTATGGAAGTCCGAATCAGGGTATATGTATTTGGTCTTAACCTGAGACTTGCACCGCTAATACTTGCGACAATCAATATACTTTCGTTTTGGTCGTCCAAGGCCTTAACAGGTTCTGTGTATGCCTCTTTTGGGTATATTGAGAATCGTAGTGTATTGGATGTGATATCAAGACAGAAGTATCACTCCAGTCATAGTGGAGATGATGATCACGTAGGATACGGAACTTGTGCTCTTTTGTACTGCAGTCATCGGGATAATATGACTAGGTCATGATTATCTGATTATAGAGACTAGTTACCAGAGATCCGATATGTGCTTCGTACGGGGCAGACACAATTCCAGCCCCAGGCCTAGCATGTGACATCTGATACTGGATCGTAATACGTAATACTACGTATACTACGCCTGATATAGATAACATTTTCTTTTAAGAATATTTCTGGAAAATTGGGTAGGCACAATGCTTTGCTAGAAGCCAACCATGTCTTGTAAATCGGTAAAAACGTAGTACTAGGTACGTACGTGTTCGGATAGTCCGACGACCGAATTTACTGCCAACATATCCGGGGATCTCATGGGTCGCTTCCCGAAGATTCACCGATGACGTATGACTCGCACGTAATTAATCTGGGATTAATCATAAGAGAGAGAAAATTAATCTGGGATTAATTACGGAGATATTTTATCTGGGATAAAATATTATTAAAAGAGAGAGAACGATTAATTTGGAATTAATCGATAAAATAATATATTTGATATATTATACGAAATTAGATTCGACGCGGAATTAAAATTAGATTTTAATTCGGGCAAACGAGTTAATTTAGAATTAATTCACTAGCGACGTGAATAGTAATTTTGCTAGGCACAATTATTTAATTAAATTTGATTTAATTACGTCGCAACGGAAAATTCATTAATTCAGAATTAGCGAACCCTAGCTCGGGAGTGCTTGCGGGCCCACTCGCATTTCGAATTCAAGTGCGGCCCACAAGTAACATCAAGCGTCAAATCACTAGTCATCAAGTGATAGATGTCTTGTCACTTTGAGTGATTGACAACTAGTCACTATTCATGATTGATGGTGGTGGTTGGATGGCTTTATTGCTTGTACCTTTTTGGATTTGGAATTCAATTTTTTGGTATATCATTTATTTGATTTTAGAAATCAAATAACCAACACACTTGACTTTCCTCTTTTTCACTTCTCTTCTACACCTCTCGGCCTTGGGCCATTTTCTTCTCTCTAATTTCTTGGCAATTGCCGAGAACAAAGAAGAACAAGGGAAAGATTTGCAGCAAATATTTCCGAGTGCTAGCACACATTAGGAGTCATCCAAAGGTGATAGAGAAACCCACACATGGGTATGGAATCATTACCCAAAGCTTGGAGCTTGAAGATTCAAAATAGAGCACAAAAATGGAGCAAAATCGTGAGCACCTTGGAGGAAAAGCTTGAAGTTTTTTTGTTGTTCCTCACATCGCAAAAGCCGATCATTGTAAGTATGATTCCTCCATACTTCTTTTGAGTATTCACACATGTTTCTATGCTTGAATTGATCTTTGGGACTGACTTAGAAACCCAACATTATACCATTTCCAAATTTGGGGCTTTTCATATATGTGTTGTGTAATAATGTTATATGATGTATACTTAATTTTGTGTTGATTGGATTTCATCTTGACTTGTTTTGAACTATATTGGACCAAATTGGACAATAAGGAATGGCCTTCTCGGCAATTTGGCAAAAATTTGCGATTTTTGTTGCAATTTGTATTTTGATGTATAAGACATGTTTAAATCAATTTGGTACTGATTTGGAATCACTTAAATTTGTATTTGACAATTTAAGGACTAAAATGATCAAAATGCAAAGTATTAGGGGTATCTCGGTAATTAAAGAAAAATATGATTTTTGGGTATTTTGATTTTCCACGTTTCGCTACAACCCGAATTTTTCCCCTAAACCCTAACAAGACGCCTAACCCAGTTGGTTAGGATTGGTTTGATTAAGGATCTCACCATTGAATCCTATCCAACCTGTGAATCTTGCATTCAGGGTAAAATGACCAAAACCCCATTTTTAGGTGTGGGACATCGAGCCATTGACTTATTGGAACTCATACATTCTGATGTATGTGGTCCCATGAGTTAGATTTCTCACAATGGTTTTTCACACTTTGTTACTTTTACTGATGATGTGTCATGGTATGGTTATGTTTATCTGATGAAACATATATCGGAAACCTTTGAAAAGTTCAAAGAATTCCAAAATGAAGTAGAAAAACAAACTAGTCAATATATTAAATGTCTTCGATCTAATCGAGGTGGTGAATATATGAGTGGAGAGTTCACTGATTATTTAAAGGAGAATGTGATTCTCGCTCAATATACTCCTTTGGGTACTCTACAACATAATGGAGTATCCGAGAGGAGAAATCAGACATTATTGGATATGGTCCGATCTATGTTGAGTTTTACTGATTTGCCATATTACTTATGGGGTTATGTTATTTTAACTGCCGCTCATCTTTTGAATAAGATTCTTTCTAAGTCTATTCCTACGACTCCGTATGAGATATGGACCGGTAGGAACCGAATCTTAATTATGTTAGGATTTGGGGTTGTCCAGCATACTGATAAGCGGTAAATATATAAATATTTATCGTCCATTTGACTTAATATTTTGTATAGTTTCTTGAGTTTTGTGAATATTTTGATGTGTTTTATGGTATTTTGTAGATAAATAAAATAACATGACTCTCTGGAATCAATTCGGGGCCAAAACAGTGAAAAACGGACAAAAAAGGCAAAAATGTAAATTTCCTGCTAAAATATGTCGTCTGCTAACGTGCGCCGGAGACTGCTAACATGCACCAGACACGTGTCACAATCAGAGAAATTTTGCTATTATGCGCCTTTGCTAACATGCGTCTGCCACGTGTCAACATCACAGTAAATCTACTAACGTGCGCCAGTCACGTGTCACCATCACATGCTGCCGACACTCATCATTGAAAACGCATCATTGCTTGCGTCATGATGCCGTCTGCGTCGCGACACGCACACCCTTATGCGTCACAACACCGAGCCAATAATTCTCCCGACAGCCACATGTCCTCATCTCCGAAAGCCGAGCGCCACGTGGCGCAAATCAACGGTGCATCACGACGCGCAAGGTTGTGTGCATCGTGACACGCGCGAGACCCATGGATGCCAATAAATTCAGGCCTATTTCAGTTGTAAATTCATACTTTATTCTAAGGAATTCCTTAAGAATACTAAGAAGATTGTATCTTGCTTGTTTATTTACAGCTTTTTGTACTTAATTTTATTTATTTCACGTAACAGTACTTTCTTTTCTTTACTTTTCAGTCTTTAATTTTACTGTTCAGCATGAGGAGGTAACTTCTCTCTGCTGGGGATAAAGGTTAAGCTTTTATAACAAATATTTAGATTAGTCTCCCTTAATTATAATATATAAACTATTTAAAACCCGACTTAATGGGATACTGCCTTTATGGTCGGTTGGACTTAATAAAATTGGTTGTAACCTGACTATATTAGATATCGCCTTTATGGTCGGTTGGAATTAATCTTAAATATGTCTTAATCAGGATACCACATTTATGGTCAGTTGGTAATGTCATGCAAAGTTAATATATTATAATATGGGAGATATCTAAATAGAAGTAATAAAAGTGGATCCTCTAACCTCAGTATTTTCTTTTATTGTATTTTTACCTTTTTAATTTTCAAGCTTTTACTTTATCTCATTTATTTTATTTAAGCTTTTATTAGCCTTAAATATGTGTCGTAACTAAACATGTTATCTGGGGGTGTGATGAATTCAAATATCACCGGTTTATAAGGGGTTATTTTGTGTCATGGGTAATATAAAGGTTTATTTATTAAGTCTTAAGCTTAATGCTTCTTGTTAACTAGCCATTAATAAGATTGAAATGATAAACTTAAAATAAACTTGATAAAGGAATTTTAGGTTTCAGCCTTAGACTTAATAGCCACGATCTTCCTTGAGGATAGATAACCATTTAATAGATTTCCTTACAAGATAGACATATCCATGTCGGGGGAGGGTAGCCACAAGTGGAACTTAATTTTAATGAATTCAGGTAACTTAAATGACATAGACATATGATTAATTGGGTTACACTGGGTATTTGCATCTGACCATCGACAGAGGCTTTTGCATAATTTCGTGTTCCAGTTTAGTAAACCAATATATTACACAAACATGAGATAACCACTTTATCTTTGAAAGATATTGGAAGGATTCACAACACTGGATAGTTTAATAATATTGAATTTTCCTTTAATTTACTTTCGCGCTGTTTAATTTACTTGTTTTAAGTTTAAAGTCACCATCTAATCAAACAACCAATCTATTAGATACTCGTTAAAATTTGGCTTCATCAATTAATAGCTTAGATATTAAGTCCTAATGGGATCGATATATTTATACTAGTTGAACGATACGTGCGCTTGCATTATACGCATGTGATCACGCCGGTCAAGTTTTTGGCGCCGTTGCCGGGGACTTATTTATCTTTCACTATTAGTTTTGGGGTTAAATACCGTTACTTGTATCTAATTTCTTTTTACTTATTGTTTTTATTTTCTTGTGTTTCAGGTTCTCAGGCACTACATGAGATGAACCAAAAGCTTTGAAATCTGTCCGCTTGACCTAGAAATTGAAAGAACCATCAGACAGTTGAGAAGGGAAAGGTGTGAAGGCCAAGAAGCACTGATCAACATGGAACCTGAACCTTTGGAGGTTGCACCACCATTTCCCATTCGAGACAGAACTATTTCGTGGATGACGGCTTCATTTCATGTATTGTACTTCCTCCCTTACTAGCAAATGCTTTTGACATCAAAACATGCATCCAAATGATACAACAGTCAATTTAGTTTTGGGGGAATGCAATTGAAGATTCTAATGCCCACATCAGCAACTTCATGGAAGTTTGCGGCACTTTCAATTACAGCCGAGCAGCTAAAGAAGCAATGAGACTGCGTGTTTTTCCAAATTCCTTGAAAGACAGAGCTAAAGCTTAGCTACATTCACTTACAGTAGGTTCCATCACAACTTGGAACAATTTAGCCACCAAATTTCTTGCAAAGTACTTTCCACCAGCCAGAACTGCAAAGCTGAGGAATGAAATTACATCATTTGTAAAACATGACTCAGAATCCCTCTGTGAAGCTTGGGAAAGGTACAAGGAGTTGCTCAGAAAATGTCCTCACCATGAGATTGCAAAGTGGCTACAAGGCCAAACCTTCTATAATGGACTTTCTAGACTGATGAGAACCACAATTGATGCGGCTGCTGGAGGAGCTTTAATGGCAAAATGAGAAGATCAGGCTTGGAACCTAATTGAAGAAATGGCCAACAACAATTCTTTGTGGCCAACAGAAAGGAGCATGATTCAACGAATTGCAGGAATCTATGAAGTTGGAGCCAACACAGCAGTGAATGCCAAGCTTGATCAGATATGCAAATTCATGGAAACTGTTATCACACAAAGCAATATTGGATCCACAAGTTCACCATATGGAGGAACACTAGAGACAGAATCATACCACCAAAATGAAGAGACGGTGAATTATGTCAACAATTTCAACGGACAGGGAAACAATCCATATTCCAACACTTACAACCTAGGGTGGTGGAATCATCCCAATTTTTCATGGAACAACAATTCAGGGAAAAGGAACAATCCACCAACAGGATTCCAACAGCAAAACAAAGGCCAGGATTATGAAAAAGAACCAGGAATAACAGAAGTGTTGGCCCAGTTGAAAAAACAAGAAGCAAAATATGATGCCTTAGCAGCCATGGTTCAAAATAAAGTAGCATTGAATCAAAGCCATTCAGCTTCTATTAAAGCACTGGAGAACCAAATAGGACAACTGGCCAATGCTCAGAGTTACAGACCACCAGGTAATCTTCCTAGCAACACATAACCAAATCCAAGGAACATAGGAAATGAGCAATGTCAAACCATTACTTTGAAAAGCGGTACTAAAATCAACAAAGATGTTGGAGTCAAGGTATCCACTGAGGAAGTTCCAAAAGAAAGCAACGAAGTAGAGCCACAGATGAAGGAAAAAGAAGCAAAGGAAAAATATCAAGAAAGATTCACTCCACCTCCACATTTTCCATAATGTCTTCAGAAAAACAAACTGGACAAGCAGTTTGCTCGATTCTTAGAGGTCTTCAAAAAGCTGCATATCAACATTCCATTTACAGAAGCGTTGGAAGAAATGGCTAGCTATGTCAAATTCATGAAAGACATTCCGTCACGAAAGCGGAGATTGGGAGATAACGAGACAGTACCATTGACATAAGAATGCAGCGCCATCATTCAGAGGAAACTTCCCCCCAAGTTGAAAGATCGTGGCAGTTTCATTGTCCCATGCACCATAGGAGAACATTACATCGGTAAAACTTTGTGTGATTTAGGTGCTAGTGTTAATTTGATGACTTTTTCGATTTACAGGAAATTGCAAATTAGAGAAGCAATGCCCACCTCAGTCTCTCTGTAACTTGTTGATAGAACGCTCACATTTTCGAGAGGTGTAGTTGAAGATGTGCTGGTCAAAGTCGACAAACTCACTCTCCTAGCAGATTTCATTATCCTTGACATGGAAGAAGACAAAGATGTACATATCATCATCGGGAGATCATTCTTGGCTACAGGTCGAACTGTTATTGATATACAAAAAGGAGAACTAAACATGAAAGTACATGACCAAGAAGTTACCTTCAATGTTTTCAAATACATGAAATTCCCGAGTGATGAAAAGGAAGAGGAATGTTTCAGAATTGATGTTGTAGATAGCATCATCCACGATACTGATACAATGCCACTTCCCACGGATAAAATTGAAGCTTGCATCACCAACATAACTGACATAGAGCTAGATGATGAAATTCTGGAATGTATAAACTATCTTAACAAACCATTTCGCTTCAAATCGACATCATAGGTGGAAAGTTTGGAACTACCAAAAAAGGAGCGAATCAAGCCCTCGATTGAAGAACCACCGCAGCTGGAGCTAAAGCTACTTCTGAGCCATCTCAAGTATGAATTCTTAGGAAACTCTTCTGATTTACCTATGATTATCTCTTCTTCGCTAACATTGGAGCAGGAAGATAAGTTGGTGAGAGTGTTATGAGAACACAAGAAAGCCATTGGCTGGACAATAGTAGACATTTGAGGCATTAGTCCATCATTTTACATGCACAAGATTCTGATAAACGATGATTACAAACCCACAGTGGAGCATCAACGGAGACTAAATCCAATCATGAATGAGGTATTGAAGAAAGAAAGTATCAAATGGTTTGATACCGGCATCATCTACCCCATCTCTGACAGTACATGGGAGAGTTATATGCAATGTGTGCCAAAGAAAGAATGAATTACTATAGTCACAAATGAAAAGAACGAGCTGATTCAAATAAGAACGGTGACTGGATAGAGAGTGTGCATGGACTACAGGAAACTGAACAAAGCAATAAGGAAAGATCATTTCCTGTTACCATTCATTGACCAGATGCTAGACAGATTGGCGGGATATGAGTTCTATTATTTTCTGGATGGATATTCGGGGTACAATCAGATTTCCATCGCCCTAGAAGATCAGGAGAAAACCACTTTTACATGTCCATGTAGCACTTTTGCTTTCCGTATGATGCCATTTGGACTATGTAATGCTCCTACTACATTTCAACGTTGCATGATGGCCACCTTCTTAGACATGCTGGAACAAAGTATGTAGGTTTTCATGGATGATTTTTCTGTGTTTGGAGACTCATTTGACCATTGTTTGTAAAATCTGGAAAATGTGTTACAAAGGTGCGAATATACCAACTCGGTACTCAATTGAGAGAAATGCCACTTCATGATGCAGGAAGGTGTAGGCATTGCATTTTCGCATGTGAAACCCGATGATGAGTCTCAGTTGGAGGCACTACCTTTTTAGCTAAGGATATTGCGGGAAACGGAGGTCGGAAGGGGAAATTCAGAATAAGTACGTCATCAAGTTTATTTCACAAGCTCACTGTCTTCGTTAGTGCTGCGTTCGTTACTTCGTTCGAACGTCAGACAGATTGCGGGCGTTTGTATTACGTTTGAGGAAGCGTTCGAACGGCGTCGGTGTTTCTGGTTTTGCTACTACCTCGCACCCCAGCCCAATTAGCTCCCCAAAGCCCATAAAACACATCCCAATTTAATTAAATTAAACATTAAATATTAAATAAAATATTTAAACCATTTACCAATTAAATAAAACACAAAATATAATCAAATATATTAACTTCCTAACTAAACAAATCACATACTAAATTAAAAAGAAGATATGCCTAATTAAAATCAATCCTAACCAATTAAAACCAATCAAATATTTGACTTCCTAATCTAATAAGACATCTACCAATCTAAAATAGTTGACTTCCTAATTTAAAATATTTTGTCCCCCCTCAATCTTGTGTATACCATTCTTAGGACTCCTAATTTGGAAACTAGATCTCTTCCTTGTGAGACAAGGGCAAACCCTAGCTCTATTCTATATAAACATGCATTAACCTAGCCACACCATCTCTCCACTCTCTCTAATACACACCCAAGACAAAAAAAACACTTCACATATACACAAAAAGAGAACAAAGAGCCCTAACCATCTCCTCCATAGCCGAGACAACAAGAGCCTCAATCCTCCACCATAACCGAATCCACTACAAGCAACTATCCTCCATAGCCGAATCCAAAGCACCAACAACCACCATAGCCGAATCCAAAACAAACCAAACTCACCCTTAGCCGAATCCAGAACACCAAAATCCTTCAAAGTCGAGACCACCACAAGCAATAACCCTCCTTAGCCGAATCAAAACACTCCCCTCCTTCACCGAGAACACATCCCCCCATACAGCCCTTACAACCACTGAAACACCCCCTAATAAACACTCAAAACCAGCCCTCTAAAACACGCCTAAACAGCCCCTGAATCACCTTAAAACAGCAGCCCAAATCCTCTTAAAACAGTCCCTAAAAACCTTAAAAAACAATAACATAAACTGCATAGATAATCCTAAAAATAATCACGCACAACTGCACTAAGAACCCACATAAACTTGGAACAGTTCATTGAAACGTCAAAACAGGTGGCCTGAGCAGTGAGCAGCAAAACAGAGGCCGAACAGGAGCAGAACGGAGTTCGAACCGCAAGCAAAACAGCAAAGCAGTGAGCTAGGACGCTAAACCAGTGAACCGGAGAAGTTGAGGAGCTGTACCCTTCCGACGTCCGTGAAACGCAAGCCTGAAAGTTGGCAAAAAGGTTAGACCTGAGGGTATCTTTCACACTCGTTTTTCTGTATTATTTGTTAAATATTACTTGCATGATTGTCATGTTGAAATGCATGTTGTGGCCTTTGAGTAGATAAATATGCATGAATTATGAGATGTAATATGTTGTGGCTGTGGAATAAAATGAGAGACGTGTCAACTCTCGCGGTATATCGGATGGAAACCCGGACATAAATTTCATAGCCGATTCCGAATGGACGGTAATATGATCTGTACTCGGGACACAACTCCACGTACCGCTTGAGTAAACGGCACCCTCTTTTGTTTTGTGTTGCTTTTGTTTCTTTTTCGTCACTTGAATCCTGTATGTTGTTTATTTATGCATGATTCAATCGAGCGCATGGGCTTAGTAAGTGGAATGAAATATCCCCTGAGGGGAGGGGTTAAAGCCCTTTACCACGATGCTTTTCCGCGCCGGTTGATGTGTGTTCGGTTGGATGCAAGATACGTTCAATCGGGCATACTTAGTTTGATATTATTGTCTTTATCTTTTTATGCATGGTTCAATCAAGCGCATGGGCTTAGTAAGTGGAATGAAAGATCCCTTATGGGGAGGGGTTAAAACCATTTACCACGATGCTTTTCCGCGCCGGTTGATGTGTGTTCGGATTGGATGTAAGATGTGTCCAATCGGGCATACTTGGTTTTGATATGATTGGCTCTATTTTTGTATGTATGATGCGATCGAGCGCATGGGCTTAGTGAGTTAGTCCAAAGGTCCTCTATCTGAGAGACGAAGAGCCTAAAAGGCCACCTTTGTGACACTACTTCACCGCGCCGGATGAAGTGTGTTTGGGTTGAATGTACGTTCAATTGGGCATACGAAGTCCTACACTTTTGTTGTCTTTATTTCATGTGTTGTGATGTG
The DNA here is from genome assembly GCA_019454045.1 of Zanthoxylum bungeanum. Classification (NCBI taxonomy): domain Eukaryota; kingdom Viridiplantae; phylum Streptophyta; class Magnoliopsida; order Sapindales; family Rutaceae; genus Zanthoxylum; species Zanthoxylum bungeanum. Next base: position 57,435 of record SKCR01040939.1, on the reverse strand, counting down.
ACGCGCATTGGCTTAGTATGTTGGTCTAAAGGTCCTCTCTTTGAGAGATCAAGAGCCCCAAAAGGCCACCTTTACGGCAGTACTTCGCTGCGCCCCTTTATTTTGTTGTTTATGTATTGCGTCCCATTTCATGCATCATGTATGTTCCCGTTCGAACGCGTTTACGAACGCAACTCGAATGTGCATGCATTGTGCCTTATCATGCATCAGGTCTCATTTCCGTTCGAACGCGTTCACGAATGCCATGTGAACGTGAGCATTCTGTTTCGTTTCTGTTCGAATGCGTTAACAAACGCCATACGAACGTGAGCATTCTGTTTCATTTCCGTTCGAACGCGTCAACAAACGTTATACGAACGTGAGCATTCTGTTTCATTTCCGTTCGAACGCGTTAACAAACGCCATAACGAACGTGAGCATTCTGTCTGGCGACTCCACTGGGGACACAGAAATCTGGGGCGACGCATGCTGTCCCGGGCTCGCGGCCCGGTCGGGAGTACAGAGTAGCCACGGGGGACTAAACCGGAGAATAATGGAGTCGCCACCCGGTGTGAACCGGGAAAATGAGATTTAAGGCCGCACTCACCCCTCGCAAGGGAAGACCTCAAACCATTGGGTTCGGAATGGTCCCTTACTTATGCCACTTGTAATGACAGGATTTATGTGATAATTTAATCAGGCTTAAGTAGCACTTATTTCCAAGAGTATCATGCTTCTAAATTCACGGGTACAAAATAACACTTATACATACATTTCACATATATCTCATATCTAAGAACACATGCCTGAAAATACCTCAAAGTAACAACGAACATACAACTTCATTCAGCATATCATATTCATGAAAAACACAAGCATACATAATAACCGCACAAGCATACATGTGAGCACTTTTCCAAGTGATACGTGGAATTGTATCCCAAGTACAGACCGTATTACCGTCCATTCGGAATCGGCTACAGAATTTATGTCTGGGTTTCCATCCGATATATCACAAGAAATAATACTCCAAAGTCATCATGGCATAGGTATATGAATCGTAATGCGTTAAATCAAGACTAAGGCAAATGACGCAACTAATGGAATAAGCATGCTTTTCATTATTATGTGCACAAAGATAAGAACGACTATGTGTGGTTCCATAAAAAAATCACCTAAGAAACAATTATACATGGCATGTGATGAATATGTCACAGTTCAGTGTGTTCGCGTTCGTGTAGCGTTCGTAAACGCGTTCGAACGAAAATGAAACAGAATGCTCACGTTCGTATGGCGTTTGTTAATGCGTTCGAACGAAAATGAAACAGAATGCTCACGTTCGTATGGCGTTTGTTAACGCGTTTGAACGGAAACGAAACAGAATGCTCATGTTCGTATGGCGTTCGTGAACGCGTTCGAACGAAAATGAGACCTGATGCATGATAAGGCAAAATGCATGCGCGTTCGAGTTGCGTTCGAACGGGAATAGACCTGATGCATGAAATGGGACGCAATACATAAACAACAAAATAAAGGGGCGCGGCGAAGTACTGCCGTAAAAGTGGCCTTTTGGGGCTCTTGATCTCTCAAAGAGAGGACCTTTAGACCAACATACTAAGCCCATGCGCGTCACATCACAACACATGAAATAAAGACAATAAAAGTGTAGGACTTCGTATGCCCAATTGAACGTACATTCAACCCAAACACACTTCGTCCGGCGTGGCGAAGTAGTGTCACAAAGGTGGCCTTTTAGGCTGTTCGTCTCTCAGATAGAGGACCTTCGGACTAACTCACTAAGCCCATGCGCTCGATCGCATCATACATACAAAAATAGAGCCAATCATATCAAAACCAAGTATGCCCGATTGGACACATCTTACATCCAATCCGGACACACATCAACCGGCGCAGCAAAGCATCGTGGTAAAGGGTTTTAACCCCTCCCCATAAGGGATCTTTCATTCCACTTACTAAGCCCATGCGCTTGATTGAACCATGCATAAAAAGATAAAGACAATAATATCAAACTAAGTATGCCCGATTGAACGTATCTTGCATCCAACCGAACACACATCAACCGGCGCGGCAAAACATCGTGGTAAAAGGGCTTTAACCCCTCCCCATAGGGGATCTTTCATTCCACTTACTAAGCCCATGCGCTCGATTGAATCATGCATAAATAAACAACATACAGGATTCAAGTGATGAAAAATAAACAAAAGCAACACAAAACAAAAGAGGGTGCCGTTTACTCAAGCGGTACGTGGAGTTGTGTCCCGAGTACAGATCATATTACCGTCCATTCGGAATCGGCTATGAAATTTATGTCCAGGTTTCCATCTGATATACCTCGAGATTTGACACGTCTCTCATTTTATTCCACAGCCACAACATATTACATCTCATAATTCATGCATATTTATCTACTCAAAGGCCACAACATGAATTTCAACATGACAATCATGCAAGTAATATTTAACAAATAATACAGAAAAACGAGTGTGAAAGATACCCTCAGGTCTAACCTTTTTGCCAACTTTCAGGCTTGCGTTTCACGGACGTCGGAAGGGTACAGCTCCTCAACTTCTCCGGTTCACTGGTTTAGCGTCCTAGCTCACTGCTTTGCTGTTTTGCTTGCGGTTCGAACTCCGTTCTGCTCCTGTTCGGCCTCTTTTTTGCTGCTCACTGCTCAGGCCACCTATTTTGACGTTTCAATGAACTGTTCCAAGTTTGTGTGGGTTCTTAGTGCAGTTGTGCGTGATTATTTTTAGGATTATCTATGCAGTTTATGTTATTGTTTTTTAAGGTTTTTAGGGACTGTTTTAAGAGGATTTGGGCTGCTATTTTAAGGTGATTCAGGGGCTGTTTAGGCGTGTTTTAGGGGGCTGGTTTTGAGTGTTTATTAAGAGGTGTTTCAGTGGTTGTAAGGGCTGTATGGGGGGATGTGTTCTCGGTGAAGGAGGTGAGTGTTTTGATTCGGCTAAGGAGGGTTATTGCTTGTGGTGGTCTCGATTTTGAAGGATTTTGGTGTTCTGGATTCGGCTAAGGGTGAGTTTGGTTTGTTTTGGATTCGGCTATGGTGGTTGTTGGTGCTTTGGATTCGGCATTGGAGGATAGTTGCTTGTAGTGGATTCGGTTATGGTGGAGGATTGAGGCTCTTGTTGTCTCGGCTATGGAGGAGATGGTTAAGGCTCTTTGTTCTCTTTTTTGTGTATATGTGAAGTGTTTTTTTTGTCTTGGGCGTGTATTAGAGAGAGTGGAGAGATGGTGTGGCTTGGTTAATGCATGTTTATATAGAAGAGAGCTAGGGTTTGCCCTTGTCTCACAAGGAAGAGATCTAGTTTCCAAATTAGGAGTCCTAAGAATGGTATACACAAGATTGAGGGGGGGCAAAATATTTTAATTAGGAAGTCAACTATTTTAGATTGGTAGATGTCTTATTAGATTAGGAAGTCAAATATTTGATTGGTTTTAATTGGTTAGGATTGATTTTAATTAGGCATATCTTCTTTTTAATTTAGTATGTGATTTGTTTAATTATGAAGTTAATATATTTGATTATATTTTGTGTTTTATTTAATTGGTAAATGGTTTAAATATTTTATTTAATATTTAATGTTTAATTTAATGAAATTGGGATGTGTTTTATGGGCTTTGGGGAGCTAATTGGGCTGGGGTGCGAGGTAGTAGCAAAACCAGAAACACTGACACCGTTCGAAAGCTTCCTCGAACGCAACACGAACGCCCGCAATCTGTCTGACGTTCGAACGAAGTAACGAACGCAGCACTAACGAAGACAGTGAGCTTGTGAAATAAACTTGATGACGTACTTATTCTGAATTTCCCCTTCCGACCTCCGTTTCCCGCAATATCCTTAGCTAAAAAGGTAGTGCCTCCAACTGAGACTCATCATCGGGTTTCACATGCGAAAATGCAATGCCTACAGTCGCCCCCACTTTGATGGGACTTGTGCAGTGTGTGACTTTGAACAATCCTATCAAAGTTATGCAATGCATTTCTACTTACCTGGCTCGCCAGCTGTCACTTGACTTACCATGTGTTGAGTTGAGTTGATTTGGTGGTGAGGTGCTGCGACCCCTGTTTCATTCCCGAACCGTGCTCCATTTTTAGAGCGCCATTTTCGGTATCTTTTGTGTGTGTGCTCCATTTTTAGAGCGCCATTTCCGGTATTTGCTGTGTGTGTTCCATTTTGGAGCGCCATTTTCGGCATCTGTTGTGAGTGCTCCATTTTCGAGTGCCATTTCCGGCGTCGGTTGTGAGTGCTCCATTTTGGAGTGCCATTTTCGCCAGTGGTTCTGAATGCTCCATTTTGGAGTGCCTTTTTCGGCATCGGTTCTGAATGCTCCATTTTGGAGTGCCATTTTCGGCATCGGTTGTGAATGCTCCATTTTGGAGTGCCATTTTCGGCGTCTGCTATGTGTGCTCCATTTTGGGGTGCCATTTTCGGCATCTGTTGTGGTAGTGGTCCATTTCCGAACTGTGATGTGCGAGATTGTGGCTCCTTTTTTGAACCGTTACTTGAGGAGATGGTCTTTGTTGCTATAAACCTGCGAACACAAAACAAACATTGAATGTATGTGATATGTATGCATGTATGCATGTATATGTATTATATTCTGATGGGTTAGGCATTCCTTGGTCCATTTCCGAACCGTGCTCCATTTTCGGAGCGCCACTTCGGCGAGATGTGAAAGTAGTCCATTTTCGAACCATGCTCCATTTTCAGAGTGCCCTTTTCGGCAAGATATGATAATGGTCCATTCTTGGATTGCCATTCCCGGCTTGTTCATTCTCGAACTGTGTTTCCATTCTTGGAGTGCCATTCCCGGCTTGTTCATTCTTGAACTGTGTTTCCATTCTTGGAGTGCCATTCCCGGCTTGTTCATTCCTGAACTGTATTTGTATTCTTGAAGTGCCATTCCCGGCTTGTTCATTCCTGAAATGTATTTGTAAGGTGGTTCATTCCTGAACCGTGCTTCCATTCTTGGAGTACCATTCCTGGCTTGTTCATTCTCGAACTGTGTTTCCATTCTTGGAGTGCCATTCCCGGCTTGTTCATTCTTGAACTGTGTTTCCATTCTTGGAGTGCCATTCCTGGCTTGTTCATTCCTAAACTGTATTTGTATTCTTGGAGTGCCATTCCCGGCTTCTTCATTCCTGAACTGTATTTGTAAGGTGGTCCATTCCCGAACCGTGCTTCCATTCTTGGAGTACCATTCCTGGCTTGTTCATTCCTGAACTCTGCTTCATTCTGGGATTGCCATTCTCGGCTTGTGATGCAATGGGCCTCAACCCTAGGACTCATCCCCAGAACTGATAGTGATGTGGGCCTCGACCCTGGGACTCATCCCCAAAACTAATGCTGAAGTGGGCCTCGGCCTTGGGACTCATTCCCAAACTGTGTTTCCATTCTTGGAGTGCTATTTTCGGCAAGATATGATAATGGTCCATTTCCGAACTGTTGCTCTATTTTCAGAGTGCCATTTTCGGCGAGATGAGATGATGGTCCATTTCGAACCGTGCTCCATTTTCGGAGTGCCATTTTCGGTGAGATGAGATGATGGTCCATTTCGAACCGTGCTCCATTTCTGGAGTGCCATTTTCGGCAAGTGATGAGATGATGGTCCATTTCCGAACCATTACTGATATGATGTGGGCCCCGCCCCCAGAGTACTATACCCGGCAGAACTAATACTGAACCAATGTGGGCCTCGCCCCCCAGAATGCCATACCCGGCGGAACTGATACTGAACTGATGTGGGCCTCGCCCCCAATTGATACTGATATTGGCCTTGCCCCCAGACTGATACTGATATGGGCCTCGCCCCCAGACTGATACTGATATGGGCCTCGTCCCCAGACTGATACTGATATGGGCCTCGCCCCCAGACTGATACAGATATGGGCCTCGCCCCAAGACTGATACTGATATGGGCATCGCCCCTAGACTGATGCTGATATGGGCCTCGCCCCCAGACTGATACTGATATGGGCCTCGCCCCAAGACTGATACTGATATGGGCCTCGCCCCTAGACTGATGCTGATATGGGCCTCGCCCCCAGACTGATACTGATATGGGCCTCGCCCCCAGACTGATACAGCTGATATGGGCCTCCCCCCAGACTGATACTGATACGGGCCTCGTCCCAAGACTGATACTGATATGGGCCTCGCCCCAAGACTGATACTGCTGATATGGGCCTCGCCCCCAGACTGATATTGATACGGGCCTCGCCCCTGTGATTCATTCCTGAAGACTACTGACATTGTACTGTTGCTGCTTCTGGTTGGCTTGCATTTGACGCTTTCTCTTTTTCTCCTTTGAAACCTGTTATTACAAAACAGAACAAACACAAAAAGGATGTAAATATGTTACGTGTATGCATGCATGCATGATTGAGTTTCCTATCCTGTTGGGCTAGGTTTTCTGCCAGTACTCTTGGTGGCTGCTCGGTCTTTTAACAAGTCTGCCCTCTTCCCTAACCAACGGGTATCTATGATGGCCTTTAAGACAAAATGGGGTTAACATGGTGCATGTATGCATGAGGTGCATGTGATGCATGATATGCATGCGATACAAGAAATATATCAACTCATTAAAATTTTCACACAAATCGGCTCATCATCATTTTAGAAGTTTTTGGGCCAACTGTCATAGGAGTGAACTCGTCCCAGTTTAAATGGCCCAACGAGTTCACATCTCATGGCAAGGAGCCCAACTAAATCCAAATGGTAATGTTCCGAACACAAGCACAAAGAAAGATAATGCAAACATACAACAATAATTTCTACAGAATGGCCCATCAACATTTCAGAAGCTTTGGGCCCAATGGTCATAAGGTACGAACTCGCCCCAGTTTAAATGGCCCAGCAAGTCCGCATTTCTGACAATGGTCCAACTGCATCCAAATGAGGATGGTCCACTAGCACACACTCAAGGAAATAATTGTTACTTTAACCATGCAAACCCGGTCTATGGGTGGGTTCGTAGGAGTATAGACAAAGGCTCTCACCGGCGAAGGATGGCCCACAACTAGGTCTCCCCAATCAAGGGTTCGAGCAACCAAGTGAGCGCACCTTTTTTTATACACTAATGTACGTGCCAATGAGCTATGGTGTTTGACGGACTGTCAAATGGATTTCCCGTTGTAGATTCCCCAGAGGGAAGGTGGAGCGAGGCTCACTTAAATACCCAAGCCTCTTAGGTTCTTATCACTTGGTGTCAGGAATAAACAACGAGTCCTCCAAATTAGTCCATCACAATAGGCTACGAGTACATGGCTATCTAGGTGCCTTCACAGCTTTTCCTTCTAGAAAGGTAGTGAATGAAGGAAGACACCAAACCATTACTTAACCTCAAAATGCCTTTGATTAAACCCTCACTTTATCCACTATAGACACGGTCAATTAAAACATAAATCCAAACATCACAAGACAATATTTCGGGGCCGATTCTCTATCCCCAGTGGAGTCGCCAGACTGTGGGAACCGAGAAATCTGGGGCGACGCATGCTGTCCCGGGCTCGCGGCCTGGTCGGGAGTACGGAGTAGCCACGGGGGACTAAACCGGAGAATAATGGAGTCGCCACCCGGTGTGAACCGGGACAAAGATTTAAGGCCGCACTCACCCCTCGCAAGGGAAGACCTCAAACCGTTGGGTTCGGAATGGTCCCTTACTCATGCCACTTATAATGAAAGGATTTGTGTAATAATTTAATCAGGCCTAAGTAACACTTATTTCCAAGAGTATCATTCTTCTAACTCTACATGCAGGGAATTAGTCATCACAACATGCAACATCACATGGCAATCTCATGAACATTTCTCGATCATATGATATGGAAAACTAAGAACAACCTAATCATGCTTGAGTACTATCTCATGAACCTATTAACCAAATAACATGCTAACAGCCTAATCATGCTTGAATACAATCCCAAGAACACATAGAATGGATAAATACAGGAATACAAATAATATGATTGGCTATATAATACAAGAAAGATCAACCAAGAGGCAATTATGCATGAACATGATAAGACAGACTCAGTTCAGTGTGTGCGCGTTTGTGTAGCATTCGTAAACGCGTTCGAACGATAAACAGAAGGTTCACGTTCGTATAGCGTTCGAGAAAGCATTCGAACGGAACCAGACCTGATGCATGATAAGACCAAGAAAGTGCGTGTGCGTTCGCGAAGCGTTTGTAAAACGCGTTCGAACGGGAAACAGAAGGTTCGCGTTCATATAGCATTCGAGTACGCGTTCGAACGGAACCAGACCTGATGCATACAACCACAAAGAATAAAGACAACAATGTCAAGCTCAGTATGTCCGATCAAACGTATCTCACATCCAACCGAACACACATCAACCGGCGCGGCAAAGCATCGTGGTAAAGGGCTTTAACCCTTCCCCATAGGGGATCTTTCATTCCACTTACTAAGCCTGTGCGCTCGATTGAATCATGCATACATAGAATTAAAAGCAATAATATCAAACTAGTATGCCCGATTGAACGTGTCTTGCATTTAACCCAGCACACATCGACCGGCGCGGTGAAGCATCGTGGTAAATGGCTTTAACCCCTCCCCGTAGGGGATCTTTTATTCCACTTACTAAGCCCATGCGCTCGATTGAATCATGCATACATAGAATTAAAAGCAATAATATCAAACTAGTATGCCCGATTGAACGTGTCTTGCATTCAACCGAGCACACATCAACCGGCGCGGCAAAGCATCGTGGTAAAGGGCTTTAACCCTTCCCCATAGGGGATCTTTTATTCCACTTACTAAGCCCATGCGCTCGATCGAATCATACGTAAATGAGCAACATGCAGAATTCGAGTGACGAAAAATAAATAAATCAATCAAAGCAGCATGAAACAATAGAAGGTACCGTTTACTCAAGTGGTACGTGGAGTTGTATCCCAAGTATAGACCGCACTACCGTCCATTCGGATTCGGCTACGGAATTTACGTTTGGGTTTCCATCCTATATACCACGAGAGACGACACTCTTTTATTCATCCAATACCCATAACACACATCATACACAAACAAGATGTCATGCCTAATTAAAATCAATCATAACTAATCTAAAAATATTGTATGCCTAATCAACACAAATTAAAGATATCACCTTCCTAATTTGAATTAACCTTGTCCCCCCTCAATCTTTGACTTTCCTTAAGACCAAATCCCTTCATTGTGAGACAAGGTGAAGCCCTAGCCATTCTCTATATAAACAACCGATAACCAAAGCCATCGAACCTCTAGCTCATACACAACACACAGGAAAATTACAGGAAGAACACACCCAAAAACAGTAAGCAAAAAATACAGAGGAAACGGCAGCAAAACCACGAGGAAACAGCAGCAAAACGGACTCGAAACAGTAGCTTGAGCGGTAAAACAGCGAAGGAAAAGGCAAACCAGTGAACCAGAAAAGTTGCAGAGCTTTACCCCTTCCGATCTTCGTGAAACGCGAGTCCGAGAGACGGCTTAAAAGGTTAGACCTGAGGGTACTTTTCACACTCATCTTTACGTGATTTTTGTTATTTATTTTGATTATATTTTACTTATTCGTTGAATCTTGTTTGTGTATGATGTGTGTTATGGGTATTGGATGAATAAAAGAGTGTCGTCTCTCGTGGTATATAGGATGGAAACCCAGACATAAATTTCGTAGCCGAATCCGAATGGACGGTAGTGCGGTCTGTACTTGGGATACAACTCCACGTACCACTTGAGTAAACGACACCTTCTCTTGTTTCATGCTACTTTGATTTATTTATTTATTTTTCGTCACTCGAATTTTGCATGTTGCTCATTTACGTATGATTTGATAGAGCGCATGGGCTTAGTAAGTGGAATAAAAGATCCCCTATGGGGAAGGGTTAAAGCCCTTTACCACGATGCTTCGCCGCGCCGGTTGATGTGTGCTCGGTTGAATGCAAGACACGTTCAATCGGGCATACTAGTTTGATATTATTGCTTTTAATTCTATGTATGCATGATTCAATCGAGCGCATGGGCTTAGTAAGTGGAATAAAAGATCCCCTACGGGGAGGGGTTAAAGCCCTTTACCACGATGCTTCGTCGCGCCGGTTGATGTGTGCTCGGTTGAATGCAAGACATGTTCAATCGGGCATACTAGTTTGATATTATTGCTTTTAATTCTATGTATGCATGATTCAATCGAGCGCACGGGTTTAGTAAGTGGAATGAAAGATCCCCTATGGGGAAGGGTTAAAGCCCTTTACCACGATGCTTTGCCACGCCGGTTGATGTGTGTTCGGTTGGATGTGAGATACTTTTGATCGGACATACTGAGCTTGACATTATTGTCTTTATTCTTTGTAGTTGTATGCATCAGGTCTGGTTCCGTTCGAACACGTACTCGAACGCTATACGAATGCGAACCTTCTGTTTCCCGTTCGAACGCGTTTTACAAATGCTACTCGAACGCACACGCACTTTCTTGGTCTTATCATGCATCAGGTCTGGTTCCGTTCGAACGCGTTCTCGAACGCTATACGAACGCGAACCTTCTGTTTACCGTTCGAACGCGTTTACGAATGCTACACGAACGCGCACACACTGAACTGAGTCTGTCTTATCATGTTCATGCATAATTGCCTCTTGGTTGATCTTTCTTGTATTATATAGCCAATCATATTATTTGTATTCCTGCATTTATCCATTCTATGTGTTCTTGGGATTGTATTCAAACATGATTAGGCTGTTAGCATGTTATTTGGTTAATAGGTTCATGAGATAGTACTCAAGCATGATTAGGTTGTTCTTAGTTTTCCATATCATATGATCGAGAAATGTTCATGAGATTTCCATGTGATGTTGCATGTTGTGATGACTAATTCCCTGCATGTAGAGTTAGAAGCATGATACTCTTGGAAATAAGTGTTACTTAGGCCTGATTAAATTATTACACAAATCCTTTCATTATAAGTGGCATGAGTAAGGGACCATTCCGAACCCAACGGTTTGAGGTCTTCCCTTGCGAGGGGTGAGTGCGGCCTTAAATCTTTGTCCCGGTTCACACCGGGTGGGGACTCCATTATTCTCCGGTTTAGTCCCCCGTGGCTACTCCGTACTCCCGACCGGGCTTCGAGCCCGGGACAGCATGCATCGCCCCAGATTTCTGTGTTCCCACAGAAGGCATTGTGCCGGGACATCAGATCTTACAAAAGGGAATCGAGGTAGATAAAGCAAAGATTGAAATAATTGAAAAACTACCTCCACCAATATCAGTTAAAGGGATTCGGAGTTTTCTCGGACATGCAGACTTTTATAGGAGATTTATCAAAGACTTCTCCAAGATTGCTAAACCTCTGTTCAATCTTCTGGAGAAAGATGTGCCTCTCAACTTCACCAAAGAATGTCACGAAGCTTTTGAGATCTTGAAACAGAATTTAATCTATGCTCCCATCATAGTAGCACCAGACTAGACTCTTCTATTTTAGGTGATGTGTGATGCTAGTGATTTTGCTGTAGGTGCAGTTTTGGGACAACGCAAAGCAAAAGTTTTACATATCATTTACTACTCTAGCATAACTCTGAATGAAGCTCAACTCAACTATACAACCACTGAAAAGAAGTTGCTTGCAGTTATCTTCGCTTTTGATAAATTCCCCTCGTATCTACTGGGTCCCAAAGTAGTGGTCTACACAGATCTTTCAGCAATTAAATATCTGATCACAAAGAAAGATGTCAAACCTAGATTGATCAGTTGGGTGCTTCTGCTATAAGAATTTGACGTGGAGATCCGAGACAGGAAAGGGACAGAAAACCAAGTGGTAGATCACTTATCGAGGCTTGAGAATGGACAAACCAAAGAAACTTATCAAATAAACTTTTCCAGATAAACAGTTGTTTGCCATGAAACAACAGGATGTCCCTTGGTATGCTGACTAGGTAAACTACATAGTATCGGGAAAATGGTCGTTGGAATGGACACATCAGCAACGAAAGAAGTTCTTCAAAGAAGTCAAGCATTATGTCTTGGATGAGCCGTACCTATTCAAACGATGTGCCAATCAATTACTGAGACATTGTGTTCCATAGAATGAGGTCAATAGTGTTCTGCAGCATTGTCATTCGTCACCATACGGCGGACACTTCAGCGGGAATAAAACTGCAGCCAAAGTCCTACATTCAAGTTTGTTCTGGCCTACTTTTTTTAAAGATGCTTACTTATTTGCTCTTCAATGTGACAAGTACCAGAGAACGAGAAATATATCAAGGAGAAATGAAGGACCTCTGCAAAACATTCTCGAAGTGGAGATATTTGATGTATCGGGAATTGATTTTATGGGACCCTTTGTTCCATCATTTGGAAACCTGTACATACTTGTTGCAGTAGACTACGTCTCCAAATGGGTTTAAGCAATAGCATTGCCATCAAATGATTCAAAAGTGGTGATAAAATTCCTTAAAAAGAATATTTTCACTCGCTTTGGAACACCTCGGGTAATTATAAGTGATGGTGGCACACATTTATGCAACAGATACTTTGATGCACTCCTATACAAATACGACGTTACTTATAAAGTTGCCACTACCTACTATCCACAATCAAATAGACAGGTTGAAGTTTCAAACAGGGAGATCAAAAGAATCATAGCGACAACCGTTGGATCAATAAGAAGGGACTGGTCTACAAAACTGGATGACGCATTATGGGCCTATCGGATAGCTTACAAGACACCCATTGGTATGTCCCCATATCGAATGGTGTTTGGGAAAGCGTGCCATCTGCCAGTGGAGCTTGAACACAAAGCGTATTGGGCACTAAAGAAGTTAAATCTTGATCCGCAAGCAGGAGGAGAGAAACGGCTCCACCAACTCAACGAATTGGAGGAATTTCGCCTACAGGCTTATGAGAATGCAAGATTTTACAAAGAAAAGACCAAGAAATGGCATGATCGAAAAATAGTACATAGAAAATTGGAACCAAGGCAGCAGGTGTTGTTATACAATTCAAGGTTGAAAATTTTCCCTAAAAATTTGAAATCAAGGTGATCAGGTCCATTTGTGATTACTCAGGTTTTACCATATGAAGCTGTTGAGTTACTTGATCCCAACACCAACGATACATTCAAAGTTAACAGTCAGTGTGTCAAGCGCTACTGGGGAGAATCATTTTTAGTGGCAAAAAGAAAGTGTAACACTTTCATATCCAGCCTAACGTTCGGGCTGTTGGGTTTCTAAGGCATTCCCAAGATCATATAAAACATGAAACATGTGAATACTAAAAGTAAGAATGGCGGAAACATACTTACAAAGAATGGTTGTAGGATGTGTGTAGAATAAAAATTTCCATTGAGAAGTCCTCCAAGATCTCCTATTTGAATGTTGATGTTCAAGCTCCAAGCTTTGAAATGGATTCCAAGCTCTTGGGATTGGTTTCTATATCACCTTGATATGATTCTTCAAGTGCTAGCTTTGGAAAAAATTGCAACAAATTTTTCCCTTTTGCCTTTGAAGAATTCGGCCAAGGAGAGAGAGGTGGGAGAGTTTGTGTTTTTGTTTTAAAACAAAATACAACTTTTTTTTCAAAACCAAGTCAAACTTTGGTATATGCTTTTCCAAAAAGAAAAACAAGTTTGGAGGGAAAATTACATTAATTGCTCCCAACCACTCCCATCATCAATAGTGACTAGATGTCAATCACAAAATGTGACATGACTTCCATCATTAAAGTGACTTGCGATGTGACTTGTGGGCCCTATTTTAATTCAAAATCCGAGTGGCCCGCAAACACATCCCGGGCTCATGTTCGTTAATTCCGAATTAACGAATTTTCCGTTACGACGTAATTAAATCAAATTTAATTAAACAATTATGCCTAGTAAAATTACTATTCACATCGCTCGTGAATTAATTCTAAATTAATTTGTTTGCCCGAATTAAAATCTAATTTTAATTCCGTTATGAAATCTAAATTCATTTAATATATCAAATATATTATTTTATCGATTAATTCCAAATTAATCGTTCTCTCTCATCAAATAGTATTTTATCCCAGATAAAATCTCTCCGTAATTAATCCTAGATTAATTATGTTCGAATCATACGTCATCGGTGAATCTTCAGGAAGCGACCCATGAGATCCATGGATATATTGGCAGTCCGGTCGTCGAACTATCCGAACACATACGTACCCGATATGACGTTTTTACCGATTTACGAGACATGGTTGGCTTCTAGCAAAGCACCGTGCGTACCCAATTCTCCACAAATATTCTTAAAGTAATATATAATCTATGTCAGGCATAGTATACGTAGTATTGCGTATTGCGATCCAGTATCGGATGTCACATGCAAGGCATGGGGCTGGAAAAGTGCATGCCCTGTACGAAGCATATATTGGATCACAAGCAACTAGTCTCTTTAATCGGATAATCATGACCTTGTCATGTTATCCCGATGGTTGCAACCCATTAGAGTACCAGTTATGTATCCATGCGTGATCATCATCTCCATATGACTGAAGTGATACTTCCATCTTGACATCACACCCAATACACTACGATTCTCAATAAACCCAGAAGAGGCGTACACATAACCTGTTAAAGTCCTGGACGACCAAAACCAAAGCGTATTGATTGTCCCAAGTACTAGCAATGTAAGTCTCAGGTTAAGACCAAATACACCTACCCTGATGCAGATTCCCATAGACACATAGTCATGCTACCAATGGGATTCCGAGGGGTCTATCCAGAGCGAAGCTGTTTCCGTACCATCGGTAAACACAACCTCCTATCACACTTGCATAAGTATCCAATACTTAAATATATGAGAACTATGATGTTACGCTTCCATAACACGCATAAGTACAATACTAGTTTATTCCACATTATCGATGTCCAGTCTCGATAATACTACGACTAGGGATATTTAATGATTAAACCATTTTGGATTGATATTGTCTCTTATCTTATAAACTGGAACTAATCATAATGACTTTTATCATTTATATATTTAAGTAATCAAATTACAAAATGATAAAATGCAATTTCCAT
The DNA here is from genome assembly GCA_019454045.1 of Zanthoxylum bungeanum. Lineage (NCBI taxonomy): Eukaryota > Viridiplantae > Streptophyta > Magnoliopsida > Sapindales > Rutaceae > Zanthoxylum > Zanthoxylum bungeanum. The sequence continues at coordinate 42,385 of SKCR01040939.1, read as the reverse complement.
TGTCACATAGTTAATTTGTACAAAAACCACAATGTCTTTTACAAATAGTGACGCTATAGGTCATAATTGTCGAACAATCTCCCACTTGTCCTATAGCCAGTCACTCAAGCATCTAACACCTGAACTATGTACATGTCGCTCAATTTTTTTTGCTGAGGAATAGCTTTCGTCAGCGGATATGCAATGTTATCCTTTGATGCGACCTTCTCGATCTTCACATCGCCATGATGTATGATCTCACGAATCAGATGGAAACATCGAAGAACGTGTTTGGTGTTGGGTTTCTAATTAGTCCCGGGATCGATTTGAAGCAATGAAACACATGTGAATACAACAATGAAATATGGCGGAATCATACTTACATTGATCGGTTGTGCAATGCGACGAACACAAAATCATTTCCTCCTCCTTGGAAGCTCACGGCAGTGGGCTACTCTTTGTATTCTCCAAACTTGGCCATGGTTATCCTTGAAGCTCCAAGCTTTATTTGATTCCATGCTCATGAAATTAGTTCCCTATCACCTTAGGATGACCCTTTATGTGCTAGCAATGGAAGGATTTGCCACAAATATTCCTTGTTCTTCTTGTAGTTTTCGGCCTTGCCAAAAATTGGGAGAGAAGCATTTTTTGCCCCTTGGTCGAATGGAATGGGAGAGAGGAAGAAGAAGTGGTTTTGTGGTTTTGTGTTTCTAAAAAACAAATAATTGATTTCTAAAATCAATAATAAACATATACCAAATTTGAATTTCAAATCCAAAAAGGTACAAGTCAATAAAACTATCCAACCACCACCATCAATCATGAATAGTGTCTGACATCACATCACTCAAAGTGACTAGACATCAAATCAATCAAAGTGACTAATGATTTGACGCTAGATGTGACTTATGGGCCGCACTTAAATTCGCAATGCGAGTGCGCCCGCAAACCCTCCCGGGCTCGGGTTCGCTAATTCCGAATTAACGAATTTTCCGTTGCGACGTAATTGAATAATTATGCCTAGCAAAATCACTATTCACGTCGCTAACAAATTAATTCTAAATTAACTCGTTCGCCCGAATTAAATTCTAAATTTAATTCCGTGTCGAAATCCAATTACGTATAATATATCGAATATATTATTTTATCGATTAATTCCAAATTAATTGTTCTCTCTCTTTAAATAATATTTTATCCCAGATAAAATATATCCGCAATTAATCCCAGATTAATTTTCTCTCTCTATTAATTAATCCCAGATTAATAAAGTGCGAGTCATACGTCATCGGTGAATCTTCGGGAAGCGACCCATGAGATCCCCGGATATGTTGGCAGTAAATCCGGCCGTCGGACTATCCGAACACGTACGTACCTAGTACTACGTTTTTTTACTGATTTACAGGACATGGTTGGCTTCTAGCAAAACACTGTGCCTACCAAATTCTCCAGAAATATTCTTACTGGAATATGTGATCTTATCAGGCGTAGTATACGTAGTATTGCATATTTCGATCTGGCATCGGATGTCACGTGCAAGGCCTGGGGCTGGAATTGTGTCTGCCCCGTACGAAGCACATATCAGATCTCTGGTAACTAGTCTCTATAATCGGATAATCATGACCTAGTCATATTATCCCGATGACTGCAGTACATACGAGCACCAGTTCCGTATCCTACGTGATCATCTTCTCCACTATGACTGGAGTGACACTTCCGTCTCGACATCACACCCAATACACTACGATTCTCAATATACCCAGAAGAGTCGTACACAGAACCTGTTAAAGCCCTGGAAGACCTAAACCAAAGTGTATTGATTGTCGAAGTATTAGCAGTGCAAGTCTCAGGTTAAGACCAAATACACCTACCATGATTCGGACTTCCATAGACACATAGTCATACTACCAATGGAATTCCGAGGGGTCTATCCAGAGCAAAGCTGTTTCCGTACCATCGGTAAACACAACCTCCTATTACACTTGCATGAGTATCATATACCCAAATATATGAGAACTGTGTCGTTATGCTCCTAAAACACGCACAAGTGCAATACTAGTTTATTCCGCATTATCGATGTCCAGTCTCGAAAATACTACGACTAGGGATATTTAATGATTATCAATCCGGAACTAATCATATGGACCTTCTATCATTTATATATCTTGGTAATCTAATTACAAATGATAAAAGAGCAATTTCCTTTGTCACATAGTTAATTTGTACAACAACACCATGATCTGTACAAATAGTGATGCTATGGGTCACAACTGTCCAACAATCTCCCACTTGGCATATAGCCATTCACTCAAGTGTCCTATACCTGAACTATGTACGGTTCGCTCAAACTTCTGCTGAGGAAAGGCTTTCGTCAGTGGATTTGCATGATTATCATCTGATGCGATTTATATGATCATCACATCGCCACGATGTATGATCCGAACGAACCAGATGAATATTTGAAGTATATAACTGGATCATTGATGAGACCATTAATTCTTTAGCCTGTGCTGTAGCCTAGCTCAGCTGCTAACATAACTATATCTAATCTAATTAGATTATTATCAATCCAGAAGGCTTCTATTGCTGCCTCAGCCGCATCAATATTCCACTTTTGTTGTTTATTCGGTAACAGTATCTTGCATGGAAGATTTCCAGCTCACTGTTCCGTTATTCAAACTGTATAGTACCGTTCTTACGACTTATAGTCGTTTTATCTGTTAGGAAACTTGCAGCAGTGAACCCAGTCACTTCAAGTTCTCATTCTCCATAATTTAAGACAGCATCCTTAGTTCCTCTAAGATACTCAAGGATGTTCTTAACATCAATCCATTGACTATCACATGGATTGGCCTGATTGTGGCTCCATATGCTTAAAGCATATGAGACACCATGTCACGTACATTTATTTCAATGTACGAGATCTCGGAGAGTGTCAACAACTTTAAATCTATCCCAGTAGATCTTTATTCCTAGAATAAAGGTTGTTTCTCTCAAGAATTCTACGGAGAATTTTTCATGATAGCCAAGCTTTCACCGATTGTATTATGGGAATATCATTTCCAAGAAATGATATGTCATCATTATTTAGGACTTTCACTGTCAGTACGCTCCCACTAACCTCCTTATATACACAAGAATCATTTTCGTTTTTAAATTAAATCATATACCATTATGATTACATCAAAACGATAATTCCAAGAACCTAATGCTTGCTTCAATCCATACATGGATCGAATAACCTGCAAACCTTGTTTGCTAGTTTTGGTACGACAAAACTGTCAGGATGTCCTCCAAAAGGTTTCCGTTAAGGAAAGCAGTTTTGGCATTACAGCTGCCATATTTCATAAATGAAACATGCAGCATCAACAAGCATTATCCAAATGGATTTAACCATGGCAACAGGTAAAAGGTTTCATCGTAATCGACACAATGCTGATAACGATACCTTTTCGCCATAAGCCCAGCTTAGTACGTTGGTATGTTGCCTTCCATGTATATCTTCCTTGAAGACTTATATAGTACCAATAGGCACAATGTCTTGCGGTATAACAACTAGTATCCAAACTTAGTTGGTTTACATAGAATCCATTTCAGACATCTTGGAACTTTGCCATAATAGGGAGTCGATACCTTGTATCACTTCCTCATACGTAGTCAATTCGTATTCCTCAATAAGATTGACATCTTTATGAGGTGAGATCAGAAACCCATACCCCAGGTTGTTTTCTGATTCTCTCCGACTTACGCGGTTCTTGTGTATTCAAAGATTATTGGTTTAGTTTCATCCTTGATTAACTATTTGTGTTCCATTAAGGAATCGGTGCCTGGAAAAGTATTACTCCGATTTTCATCGAGTTTTACTTTCCTCCCACTTACCACTGCATATAGGTATTCCTCTTAGGAAAACCGCATGGTAAGCAACAATTACATTGTTCTCTTGTGAGTTGTATAAGTACTATACTTAGGTTTCCCTAGGATAACCCACAATTAGGCACTTATCCAATTTGGGTTCTAGTTTGGTATCATCCAAACTTATGCCTAGCTTACCCAAATTTTCAGGAATGAGAAAACCCGGTTTCTTTCCTGTTCATATCTAATATGAAATATGTCTAACAGATTTTTATGGAACCTTATTCTAAATAAGTTTTGCACTATTTATGCGTATCCGTTGATGGAAATGGTAGCTCAGAGCGACTCATGATTAACCTTATCATGTCCAACAAAATTCGGTTTCTCTGTTCGGACACACCGTCAAATTGACGTGTTCCGGGAGGAGTCCTCATTGAAAGAATACTATACTCTTTCAAGTATTTGAGAAACTTATTTCTTAAGTATTTTCATCATGGTCAAACCGTGATGGTTTTAATACTTTAACCGATCTGGTTGTCTACTTCGTGTCGAAACTCTTTGATTTCATCAAAAGTTTCCAATTCGTGTTTCACAAGAAACACATAACTATAACGCGATGCCACATCCGTACAGGTCACGAAACATTCATATCCACCTCTAGCCTAACTAGATATGGGCCCAATTATGTCACTATGAACGAGGGCTAACAGATTGGTGGCACTTGCACTTTTACCAAGTAATAGGTGTTTTAGGCACTTTGCCTAATAAACTAGATTCGTAGACATCATTTGAATAGAATCAAATCCGTCCTAGTATCCACTTCTTCAAAAGTATGGATATACAAGGCTTGTTTAATTGTGTCCCAGACAACAATGCCACAAATAAGTCTCAACTGATTTACTCAGTTTGAGCTATTTGTTTGTCATGTCATATGTTTGAGATTTATTTATATTCAAAATATAAATACTGTTATTCACATCTAATGTGTTTATCTCAATATCATCTTTATAAATTAAAACACTTTAGTGTTCTAGAATATAAAGGTATACCCGCAACGGGTTAAACCCTGATATAGAGATAATGTATCTAGTCAAACTAGTTACATTGTAACAGTTTCTTAATTTAAGTACCCACCCGAAGGGTAGTTCCTAAACTTACGTATCTACGGTTAAAACAACGACTTTCGTCCCATTTTCATTTCGCAGATTAATCTCATCTGAAGTCAGTATCCTGCTTATCAGCAGATTCTGCACATCAATGCATATTTATGTACCACATCCAGTATCTAAAATCCAATTTTAATACTCGTAGTGAACATGTTTATGACAAACATATTTGAAGTCGGAGCCTTGCACCGTCTTCAATTCCTTCATGTCTGCCTTGTCTATATGACAGTCACGCTTCAGTGACCCTGTTTGCCATAATTTAGGCAGATATCTTGGGATATGTCATTTGTCTTCCTAGAAGATTATAATGACTTTGCCTTTGCCCTTTTTCCACACCCCAGAAGCCTTTGGCCAAGCCTTGGCCTTCTGGGATGTCGAAATAAGGTGCGCCTTGCGCTTCTTGCCTTATTGCAAACTCTGGCTCTGTCTCCTTGAGTATAGCCATTAACTCTCCAAGAGTTTACTATTGCAATTTTAGTACTTCTAAGATCTAAGGATAGATCTATGAAGATCCTTCAATTTCATTATCATCTTATGAGGATCTAATCCTTAGTTCTGATTAAGAAATTAAGGAGTCTATTTGGCAAGCTTAATGGATTAAGCACTAAAGTTATCATCACATGAATATTCCAAATATCATGTTCTACTATTTGCTTAACTTCGGGCTTGGGCCCAAGATGTTACTCTATCAAATAGAATAACTTCTCAGTTTTTCAGGACTATCCTGAAGTTTTATTCCCAATTTGAAAATTAAAGTCGTTTTAAAAACATTTTCACCCAGGATTATGTTTTAAACACTAATCTTTCAATATCTTGATTCTAATAGTCCAACTATTTAATCAACGATTTTAGGTACTATTGATTATAATGATTACTATAGTCTAACTATATAATCAACTATAATCTTATTGGTTAAATTCAATTATATTGATTACTATAATCCAATTATAAAATCAACTATTAATTGAAATTAGTTTGAATACAGTCCAACTGTTTTATTAAAACAACTATTAAATATTAGTCCAACTAATATATTAATTACGTATTGACGAAAAATTGAAATGAGCGCGTATGGCAAGTAACAAAACGAATATTGTAAATTTAATAGTTGCCTCTGATGAGCGGAAAATATATCAATATTTACCGCCCCTTTTACTTAATATTTTGTTTAGTTTCTCGGGTTTGATGAACGTTTTGATATATTTTAGTTTATTTTGCAGATAAAATAATATCGGGTCTTAATGAAATCATTTAGGATGAAATATGGGTCAAATAAAGGCAATTATTGGACTTGATATTTTAATTTTGGAGATTGGAAACTTGAAAGGGCGTTTTGACGAAGTGCAGTTTTGGAAATTCCAATTTTGTGCATCTGTCGTATTTTGGGCATAACGTTTTACTCAGATATCGGATTGAGCTGATTCAAGTGCCATATTAAAGAAGACTCAAATATCTACAACTTTGAAAGAGAAAATATTTTCGAATTCTGATGATTGCATGACAGAAATTGATGAACCATCCAGAAGTGTGTGGAGTGTAATTATTAAAAGTCATTATCAATCATTTTCAAAGCAAAATATTAATTAATTAATAATTAATAAAAATTATCAAATCAACACCAAACAAGATAAGCAATTAGTGGAGCAATTATGGATTTGATGGAGTAATTAGTGGAGAAATTAATAATGGATTTGGTGGAGAATTTGATGGATGATTTGATGGTGGCAAAATTTTGCCTATAAATACCAAGTCATTTCATTTGTAAAATTCATACTTTCTTCTTTGAAATTCTTAATGAATAAATAAGAAGATTGTATCTAATTTGTTTATTTTTAGTTTTCAGTAATTAATTTTTAGTTTCGCACTTTCTTTTCTTTACTTTTCAGTTTTTACTTTCCGCAATTTACTTTTACGCACAGTACTTTTCTTTCTTTAATTTTTCTGTTTTTACTTTTCAGTAATGAGGAGGTAACTTCCTCAGCTAGGGTGAAAGGTAATTCTTTTACTGTTACTATTTAGATTAATCTCCCTTAAAAAATATATTCACTATTTAAAATATTGACTTAAAAAGGATACCGCCAGATTGGTCGGTTGGTAATTCATTTTAATCTGATTTAAACCTGACTAATAAAGGATACCGCAAGATTGGTCGGTTGGTAATTTAATTTTGGTTCCGCCTTTATGGCTGGTTGGACTTAATTTGACTTAATCAGGTTACCGCCTATATGGCTGGTTGGAAAAAGAATCACAAGTTTATATATTATTTTATGGGAGATATCTAAATTAGTAGTAGTAAAAGTAATTCATTTTACCTTAGCATTTTATTTTATTGTAATTTACTTTTCAGTATTTACTTTACCGCATTTTTACTTTATGTCTTCTATTTTCAAGTTTTTACTAGCCCTAGTTATGTGTTGTAACTAAATTAGTTATCTGGGTTGTGATGAAATCCAATATCACCGTTTTATAAGGGTTAGATTATAGCTTGGGTAATATAAAGATTTATTTATTGAGTCTTAAACTTAATGCTTTTTCATTAACTGGCCATTAATAAAATTGATCTGGTAAATCTAAAATGAACTAGACATAGGGATTTTAGGTTTCAGCCTTAGACTCAATAGCCCATGATCTTCCTTGAGGATAGATAACCCTTTAATAGATTTCCTTACAGGATAGAAATATACCTGTCGGGCGGGGGTAGCCATAATTGGAACTTAAACTTAATGAATCCAGATAATTTGGTTGACATAGACATATGGTTCAATTGGGATAAACTGGGTATTTGTGTCTGACCATCGACAGAGGCTTACACATAATTTAGTGTTCCAGGTTAATAAATCAATATATTACCCAACTTTAAGACAACCACTTCATCTTTAAAATGATATTGGAAGAAATCACAACCCTAGATAGTTTTTAATATTAAATTTTCTTAAAATCTACTTTCGAACAATTTTATTTACTTGCTTTTAAATTTAGAATCGTCACCATTTCAAATCAATCAATCAACTTGTTAGATATTAGTAATCATTTGACATCATAAAATTAATAGTTTAGATATTAAGTCCTCGTGGGATCGATATTTTTATACTACTTGAACGATACGTGTGCTTGCGTTATACGTGTGTGTTTACGCCGGTCAGCCTCCCACTATTTTTCGGTAAGCCTCTAACCCTCTGTGGAGTACTCGGGAAACCTTGTTTCCTAGTGGGCTAGGATCCCGTTAAATAACACACAATCTTGACTTTGACCAACAAATTGGATGATAATTAACTAGGTAGATCTGTAAGATCAATTGGATCCCATCCAATTCCTAGATCCAGTAGATGGACGTCCAAGTCCGAAACATATATCTTATATATGCCAATATATCCAATATATTGTAAGGGATTCTCAGGTCGGGCGCAGCGGAAGCTCGGGTCGGGGCGGAAATCGTATTTCAAAAATTTTTCAAAATACCGAGTAGATTATTCAATATCTAATATGAATAATCTATTCGGATTTCACCTAAACCTAAAATTAATTACTCATGTGTATGATCCAACCAGATGAAGTAATAATCCGACCACAAAAGGCCCTTTGTCCGACCACATTAGGTCCGACTAGACGAGGTCCGACCACATAAGTGCCGACCACATTAGGTCCGACCAGACGAGGTCCGACCACATAGTGCCGACTACAGTCAAACAGAAGAGTATTTTACATGCATCATATACAAATCCAAATACTCAACATAAGAAAAGCCAAAAGGTGGTACAAGGTCAGAAACTTGAAACCAACACTTAAATCAAGTTTCTAAAACTAAAACACCATTACAAGGATCACCACAATGAAATAACTATAGAACAATATAGGTCATCTAAGAGTGGGTCAATAACTCTAGAATTACAACTATTTTCTCTTAAACCATCAATAATACTTATTAACTCATTAGTAACATTCTATGATCTTTATACATGCTCACCCTTTCCAAAAACTTCCATTCTCCAAAAATACATAGAATAAAGAATAGAAAAACATAGAACATCACAAGATGTAGACCACAACAAGAGGAACATTTTTCTCTCTAATGGCAAGTTGGAAATACTTACTAATTCCAAGCTTTTCCTTGTTTTTGCTTTTCTTTCTCTCAAGCTTCTATGTCTTCTTTCAATGGAGTTTTAGGTAAAGTGTGAAAAGGTTATTAAACCCTAAATGAAACAAAACAATATATACTTGCTCACTTATTCCTTGGCCGAAAATTGCCAAAGGAAATTAACAAGAAATTTGTTTTTTAATTTCATTTGAATTTCACTTGCAACTTGATTAAATGATCATTACATTTTAATGATAATTCAACCAGTCAAGAATTTCAACTTAGCCATTAAAACAAATATCATAACTTTAAAAATATCTATACTTTAATTAATTTAATCATTTAACAATTAAATAATCAATTAATTAAATAATACAATATATTAAATATATGTATAATATTTACATTAAATATTAAATACATATATTCATTTATGATATTAGTCAAAAATCTCATTTTGACATTAATTAATGTGTATTTGAATTAATCAAGTATTAAATGCAAATACACAAAAAATTAAGGAAATGACTATCGGGTCCCATCACATGTATTTTGCGTTTAACCTTTAAACGACTTTATAAATAACCAATATTATTTATATAAGTTGCCCCAGTGCTCTACGAGTATATTTCATTAGTGAGACTCTCTAGATTCCGGCATATCCTGTTGGGGTTGGTGCTCAGAGCGCCAATTCCCGGTTGTATTTCTGTTAAATACTTCTGTAAAACATTATTATTATGAATAATATATGCAGTTTCTATAATATAATCTATATTTCTATATGGTAAAGACGTAATGACCCGAGAATGATTAGTCATGATACAGTTGCAAAAGCGTCGCAACGGACATTGAGAAGTATCATGACGTTGTCATTCTCAGACAGTTCCTGGTCAAGGTTTACACTACTTGGTCAGTATAGTAAACCCGTTGAGACCGGTACATGTCGTATACTGGAATATATGATTCCAATGGTTTCTCAATGAACCATTAGTCTTGGAGACTAGTATAGACGTGTAGGTGTTTATAGCGGATAAACACTGAACGACTCACCGAAGATTCTTAATGGATGGTACACCAGCGTCAATAAGAATCTTCTTGGGTTGAGTAGCACTTGTGATTCTTAGACTTGAGATGCCATTGTGGGCACATGAGACATCTTCTACACTTAGACGGCAGTCACGTCACCGATCTATTTATATCAGACCTCCGCCTGTTCGTTGGGTGTAGATAGATCCTCAGGGTGTCCTATGTGTATCAAGATAGGATCCGTCTGTTCTGTGTACCAGAGCATAGGTAGTCCATATGATTAGCAATCAGATAAAACCATGGGCCCGTGGTAAAGTTTAGAAGCTAGTTCTAAACATTCTTTTGAGATTGCTAATAGAATAGTCGACTGGATAATCCCGATAGAGATTTGACGTTTACATCTATATCTCTGGGATTTATCCGGATACCTGTGACGGAGGAATTATACATTTGCGATGACCTCGACCTGTATGGTTCAGCGAGATTATCCGTGATCGTCATAATCTACGGGTGGATAGATTATGGACACGAAATTTGATTTCGTGACGGATATACCTGAACCTAGAGAGTCTCAATAATGAAACATACTCGTTGAGCACTAGAGCAACATAAATAAATAATATTGATTATTTATAAAGTCGTTTAATAGTTAAACGCAAGATACATGCTAAAGAGACTAGATAGTCATTTCCTTAATTATTGTGTATTTACATTTAATACTTGATTAATTTAAATACACATTAATTAATAGTCAAAATGAGTTATTTGACTTATTTCCTAAATGAATATATGTTTTTAATATTTAATGTAAATATTATACATATATTTAATATATTTGTATTTGATTAATTAATTAATTATTTAATTGTTAAATTATTAAATTAATTAAAATATAAATATCTTACATTAGGATATTAAAAGTAAATGACATTAGTTGCATTTGTTGACCAAAATAAATATCTAATAAAGTAGTTTATAAGATATTTGTCCAAGTTGACCAAATGAATTTGAAATGAAATTGAAATTATTTTCCTTGTTTTTGTCTTAGCCATTTTCGGCCAAAGGCCAAATGAACAAGTATAAATGATTTTAATTTCATGATACACTTAACCTAATACACTTTATCAAAATAAAACTCCATTGAAGAAAGGCAAAGGAAGCTTGAGAAAAGAAAGACAAAATCAAAGATAGCTTGGAATTTAGTAAGTTTTTCCAACTTACTATTAGAGAGGAATATGTTCCTTAGGTTCAAGGCTTCAACATGTGATGTTCTTAGATTATTTCTTTCTTTATTTCTTTGTGTTTTTGTTGGTGGAAGTTTGATGAAGTGTTGAGCATGTATGGTGAAGGAAACTTGTGACTATTGTAGTTGTAAGGATTCTTTTAAGGTTTATGAAACCATGTTGCTAATCTAGAGTTATTGACCCACTCTTAAATGACCTAGATTTGATCTTGAGTTGTTTCATTGTGTTGAGACTTGGATTGGATGGAAGAATGATGATTGAAGTAATTGATTTAATGTATTTGGTCTAATTTGTCCAATTTGAGGAAATTGAAAAATTAGGGTTTTTAACTAATTCCAAATTTGGGGGTTTTCATATATGTTGAGCATTTTGGGTTGTATATGATGCATGCAAAGTTTCATGTTGATTGGATTTCATTTGGATGAGTTTTGAAGCATGAAATGACCAAATGGTCAACTTGGGCACCAAATGGTGCATTCGGCCAAGATAAGGAAAATTGGGGATTTTGGTTGCTTTGGTGTTTTGATGTTTTGAACATCATAAGTTCATCTTAGAAATTATTTAGAATCATTCAAAATTGATTGGATCAATTTCGGACTAAAACGGACAAAATACAAAGCAAGGGTATTTCGGTAAATTCACTTAAAATTGTTTTATTGAATTTATTTTCATAATTTGATTATTGGAATATTAAATAAATATGTTTATTTAATTTATCCGAGAAAAAGTTTTGAAATCTGAAATCGGATTTTTCACCGCTTCCGCTGAGTTACCGGATTCACCCCCTAAATAACCCCTACAAAATGGTATCAGAGCGAGTCTGATTCTAGGCCACCTAATATGATTAGCCTTCATTGAATCATTGTTTAATCATGTTTTCTTGACTTTGTGCATGCTTATTATATCTAAAACTGGTTAGATTTAGGGTGTATGACACTTAGCGGAAAATCCCTAATAATAAGGTTTAAATGTAATTATGTAATTGATGCATGTTATATGGTCCGTCTTGTCAATACGGTTTATGAATATCTCTTTGTGACTACATCCGAGACCGTGCCTCTGCTGTGAGGGTGTAGCCGATAAAGATTTATTTATACCGGATGTATATCAGATACTAGATAAATTCAAGTAAAAGCGGAATTCTGAACGTGCCCTAGCTGTCAGGATTACGTAAGTAACTTGAGTTTATCATTGACGAGTTTAACCTTGGTACGTCTCCTTGTGGGCCTGCCTTCGCAGCGACAACGAGAAACGGCCAGGACCGGGTACAAAGGAGTCATTAGTGAATGATCGACAAATGAGTTGTCTACCTGATGAATATACGTAGGCGAGACCGTGCCTCTGCTGTGAGCCGAAATATATTCACGGGATCCACTTTTCACATTAGTATTTAATTTAATTATTAAATATTTGTATTATGTTTTGCGATTACAGTATTGCATGATTTAGTGGGAGGGGCATATTAGATTAAAAATCCATGATCTAGTTTATGCTTTTGATATTATATGAAACTGCTTTATTTCTGCTAACCGTTTTTCGTGATCTATATGATAGATTAGCGATGGCGGCACAATCCACAAATCAGTTTGCGCGTATGCTTGATGCGAACAAACTGAAAGGCGCTGAGAACTTTGCAGATTGGGAATTGGATTTGAGGATTGTCCTCGATTCCGAGAAGCTGGGTTATGTTCTTGAGGGTCCGTTGCCCCTTGCAGTGGGCGCGGATGCTTCGGAGGAGGAACGCCAAGTTTTTGAAACTTGGAAGGATGATGATTTAAGGGTTAAATCATACATCCTTAGTTCACTGTCTCCGAAACTCAAGCAACAGTACTATGGTATGCTAGATTCCTATAGTATGATGACGCGATTGAGACAATCGTTTGAGAACCAGGAACAAGTTATTGTTCACAAAGTCGCCATGGAACTGTTCCATGCGCGTCTGGATGAGGGGCAGAGTGTCAGCCCACATGTTCTTCAGATGATCGATTTGATCGATCAATTGAGGCAACATAATCTCATCTTGAATGACATTCTCGGTAGGAGTGTCATTCTTGGTTCACTGCCAGCTTCATTTCGCCAGTTCGTGATGTACTTCAACATGCACGGGACTATCTGTACCTACCAGGAGCTACATAGGATGTTGTTCACAGCAGAAGAGGACCTTAAGAAGGGAGTACCGACTCGCCCTCCTAGAACTACTTCTCTTTCGGCTTCTTCCCAAGGATGGTCCAAGGGAAAGAACAAGAAAGGCGAGAAGAAGAAGAAGGCTTTTGGTCCTCAACAACATGCGAAGATTGCAAAGCCCAAAAGGGCTTCTGAAGACAAATGCCACCACTGCGGCAAAACTGGGCACTGGAAAAGGAACGGTCTTGATTACATTGCCCAAGTGAGGAGAGACAGATCTTCTACATCAGATACTTTTATTTTTCCAGTTATTGATTTATCTTTGGCTTGTGAAGCCGTTACATCCAGCTGGATTTTAGATTCTGCTTGTCCCATTCACATTTGCAATTCGTTGCAGGTGCTGAAGGAAAGTAGGAACTGAAGCCTGGAGAGATGCTGTTGCGATTCGGAGTGGAGACTCTTTGGATGCAGTTGCAGTGGGAGTATGCGAGATCTCATTGCCGAATGGGACACTTTTGTTATATGATTGTCATTTTGTACCGGGATGTGTCGCTAATATTATATCACTTTTTGTATTGGATACAGAAGGCTATTGTATTAATATTAAGAATAATTCTTTGTATTTATATGATAAAATAATATTCAGATCCTTAGTTGTCCAAACCAGCATGGTCATTATACATTGCAAACTTCAAAAGATATATTAAATATGGAGTTAATAAACGTAGTTTACCTGTAATTAATAATACTGAACTTTGGCATATGAGACTTGGTCACATTGGCGTTAAACGCCTTACCCAATTGGTTAGGAATGGTTTGATATCAGATCTTACCATTGAGTCCTATCCAACTTGTGAATCCTGTATTCAGGGTAAGATGACCAAGCCCCATTTTCTGGTGTTGGACACCGCGCCACTAACTTACTGGAACTCGTACATTCTGATGTATGTGGTCCACTAAGTCAAACTGCTCACAGTGGTTATTCGTACTTCGTTACCTTTACCGATGATTTATCACGGTACGGTTATGTGTATTTGATGCGATATAAATCGGAAACCTTTGAAAAGTTCAAAGAGTTCCGAAATGAAGTAGAAAAACAAACTGGTAAATATATTAAATGCCTTCGATCAGATCGAGGCGGCGAATATATGAGTGGTGAGTTCATGGATTATATAAGGAGAATGGATTCTCGCTCAATATACTCCTCCAGGTACACCACAGCACAATGGTGTATCTGAAAGGAGAAATCGGACTTTATTGGATATGGTCCGATCGATGTTGAGTTTCACAGATTTGCCCTATTATTTATGGGGCTACTGTCTCTTAACAGCCGCACATCTTTTGAATAAGATTCCTTCAAAGGCTGTTCCTACGACACCGTATCAGATATGGTTCGGTAGGAGACAAATCTTAATTATATTAAGGTTTGGGGTTGTCCTGCCTATGTCAGGGTAACTCAGCAAAGTAAGCTTTCGCCTCGAGGGCAAAAGTTTAGGTTTGTTGGATATCCCTCGAACACGAGGGGATATCTGTTCTATGATACGAGCATCGAAATGTGTTCGTAGCTCGCTTCGCAAAATTTCTAGAAGTAGAATTTTTGTCAGAAGGTGGTGATCATAGACAGGTTGAGCTTGATGAAGTCCAACCTGAAAACAACGAACCAACGGAGGAACCTGAAGTTCAAGTAGATGAAGGACCTTCAACACACACACTCCGTAGGTCGGAAAGGGTATCTAGACCTCCTGAACGCTTGTATTTGATACAAGAAAAGAGTCTGGATGTTCTCTTAGTTGAAGAGACAGATCATTTCACCTATAGAGAATCGATGTTGGACATCGACTCCGTGAAATGGCAAAGTGCCATGAAATCCGAGATAGACTCAATGCATGAAAATCAAGTTTGGGACTTGATTCCGCTTCCCGAAGGAATTGTTCCTATCGGTTGTAAATGGGTTTACAAGAGGAAGCGCGGGCCTGACGGTAAGGTTGAAACTTACAAGGCCCGACTGGTAGCAAAAGGTTACACGCAGCGACCTGGCGTCGACTACGATGAAACTTTTTCGCCAGTAGCAATGCTTAAGTCTATCCGGATTTTGCTTTCTATAGCTGCGTATCATGACTACGAGATTTGGCAAATGGATGTCAAAACGGCTTTTCTAAATGGATTTCTTGATGAAGAAATCTATATGGAACAGCCGGAAGGTTTCACATCCAGCGAAACCTCGGGCATGGTATGTAAGCTTAAGAAGTCCATTTATGGACTTAAACAAGCTTCACGAAGTTGGAATCTTCGATTCGATGAGATTATTAGATCGTCTGGTTTTCTCAAGAATTCGGAAGAATCCTGTGTGTATCAGAAGGCCAGTGGGAGCATGGTCGTATTTTTAGTCCTATATGTTGATGACATCCTAATCATTGGGAATGATTTAGGTATGTTGCAAAGCGTCAAAGCGTACCTCTGTAAGAATTTCTCCATGAAGGACCTGGGAGAAGCTTCCTATGTTTTAGGGATAAAACTCTATAGAGATAGACAAAGGAGGCTGATTGGGTTATCCCAATCAACGTACGTAGATAAGATCTTGGAACGGTATAGCTTTGGTAACTGTAAGACAGCAAACATACCGTTCAGACATGGGATTCATCTTTCCAAGAAGATGTGTCCACAAACAGAAGATGAGAAGGTTAGAATGTCTAACCAACCTTATGCTTCGTGTTTGGGTAGCATAATGTATGCCATGTTATGTACGAGGCCTGATATCAGTTTCGCTGTTAGCGTAACTAGTCGATATCAGTCCAATCCAGGTAATGACCATTGGATGGCCATTAAACATATCCTAAAGTATCTTAAAGGTACTAAGGATAAGTTAATATATATGGAGGAAACGAACTGCAGGTTAATGGGTATACAGACTCCGATTTCTAATCGGATCCCGATGATAGAAAGTCTACATCTGGATTTGTCTTTACCCTTAACGGAGGTGCAGTTTGTTGGAAGAGTTCCAAACAGGGATCGACAGCTGATTCCACCACTGAGGCGGAATATATTGCAGCTTCTGAAGCTGCAAAAGAGGCTGTGTGGATAAAGAATTTTATCACAGAATTGGGAGTTGTCCCAAGTATCGAGAATGCGATTCCGTTATACTGTGATAATACTGGAGCCATTGCGCAAGCAAAGGAACCGAGGGCGCATCAGAAGTCAAGCATGTGGAACGCAAGTACCACATCATTCGAGAGATCGTGTCGCGAGGGGATATTGTCGTGTGCAAGGTACCGAGTGAAGATAATGTAGCAGACCACTGACGAAGGCCATACCTCCGAAGTTGTTTGATAAACACGTGGAGTCGATGGGTATTAGATACAATCGATATTGGCACTAGAGCAAGTGGGAGATTTTGTTGGGGTTGGTGCTCAGAGCGCCAATTCCCGGTTGTATTTCTGTTAAATACTTCTGTAAAACATTATTATTATGAATAATATATGCAGTTTCTATAATATAATCTATATTTCTATATGGTAAAGACGTAATGACCCGAGAATGATTAGTCATGATACAGTTGCAAAAGCGTCGCAACGGACATTGAGAAGTATCATGACGTTGTCATTCTCAGACAGTTCCTGGTCAAGGTTTACACTACTTGGTCAGTATAGTAAACCCGTTGAGACCGGTACATGTCGTATACTGGAATATATGATTCCAATGGTTTCTCAATGAACCATTAGTCTTGGAGACTAGTATAGACGTGTAGGTGTTTATAGCGGATAAACACTGAACGACTCACCGAAGATTCTTAATGGATGGTACACCAGCGTCAATAAGAATCTTCTTGGGTTGAGTAGCACTTGTGATTCTTAGACTTGAGATGCCATTGTGGGCACATGAGACATCTTCTACACTTAGACGGCAGTCACGTCACCGATCTATTTAGATCAGACCTCCGCCTGTTCGTTGGGTGTAGATAGATCCTCAGGGTGTCCTATGTGTATCAAGATAGGATCCGTCAGTTCTGTGTACCAGAGCATAGGTAGTCCATATGATTAGCAATCAGATAAAACCATGGGCCCGTGGTAAAGTTTAGAAGCTAGTTCTAAACATTCTTTTGAGATTGCTAATAGAATAGTCGACTGGATAATCCCGATAGAGATTTTGACGTTTACATCTATATCTCTGGGATTTATCCGGATACCTGTGACGGAGGAATTATACATTTGCGATGACCTCGACCTGTATGGTTCAGCGAGATTATCCGTGATCGTCATAATCTACGGGTGGATAGATTATGGACACGAAATTTGATTTCGTGACGGATATACCTGAACTAGAGAGTCTCAATAATGAAACATACTCGTTGAGCACTAGAGCAACATAAATAAATAATATTGATTATTTATAAAGTCGTTTAATAGTTAAACGCAAGATACATGCTAAAGAGACTAGATAGTCATTTCCTTAATTATTGTGTATTTACATTTAATACTTGATTAATTTAAATACACATTAATTAATAGTCAAAATGAGTTATTTGACTTATTTCCTAAATGAATATATGTTTTTAATATATTAATGTAAATATTATACATATATTTAATATATTTGTATTTGATTAATTAATAATTAATTATTTAATTGTTAAATGATTAAATTAATTAAAATATAAATATCTTACATTAGGATATTTAAAGTAAATGACATTAGTTGCATTTGTTGACCAAATAAATATCTAATAAAGTGTTTATAAGATATTTGTCCAAGTTGACCAAATGAATTTGAAATGAAATTGAAATTATTTTCCTGTTTTTGTCTTAGCCATTTTCGGCCAAAGGCAAATGAAACAAGTATAAATTGATTTTCATTTCATGATACACTTAACCTAATACACTTTATCAAAATAAACTCCATTGAAGAAAGGCAAAGGAAGCTTGAGAAAAGAAAGACAAAATCAAAGATAGCTTGGAATTTAGTAAGTTTTTCAACTTACTATTAGAGAGGAATATGTTCCTTAGGTTCAAGGCTTCAACATGTGATGTTCTTAGATTATTTCTTTCTTTATTTCTTTGTGTTTTTGTTGGTGGAAGTTTGATAGAAGTGTTGAGCATGTATGGTGAAGGAAACTTGTGACTATTGTAGTTGTAAGGATTCTTTTAAGGTTTATGAAACCATGTTGCTAATCTAGAGTTATTGACCCACTCTTAAATGACCTAGATTTGATCTTGAGTTGTTTCATTGTGTTGAGACTTGGATTGGATGGAAGAATGATGATTGAAGTAATTGATTTAATGTATTTGGTCTAATTTGTCCAATTTGAGGAAATTGAAAAATTAGGGTTTTTAACTAATTCCAAATTTGGGTGTTTTCATATATGTTGAGATTTGGGTGTGTATATGATGCATGCAAAGTTTCATGTTGATTAGATTTCATTTGGATGAGTTTTGAAGCATGAAATGACCAAATGGTCAACTTGGGCACCAAATGGTGCATTCGGCCAAGATAAGGAAAATTGGGGATTTTGGTTGCTTTGGTGTTTTGATGTTTGAACATCATAAGTTCATCTTAGAAATGATTTAGAATCATTCAAAATTGATTGGATCAATTTCGGACTAAAACGGACAAAAATACAAAGCAAGGGTATTTCGGTAAATTCACTTAAAATTGTTTTATTGAATTTATTTCATAATTTGATTATTGGAATATTAAATAAATATGTTTATTTAATTTATCCGAGAAAAAGTTTTGAAATCTGAAAATCGAATTTTCACCGCTTCCGCTGCGTTACCCGGATTCACCCCATAAATAACCCCTACATATCCGTCACGAAATCATTTCGTGTCCATAATTATCCACCCGTAAATTATGACGACCACTGATAAACTCGCTGAATCATACAGGTCGAGGTCATGGCAAATGTATAATCCTCCGTCACAGGTATCCGGATATATCCCATAGATATATATGTAAACGTCAAATCTCTATGGGGATTATCCTGTCGACTATTCTATTAGCAATCTCAAAAAGAATGTTTAGAACTGGCTTCTAAAATATACCACGGGCCCATGGTTTTATCTGATTGCTAATGATATGGACTACCTATGCTCTGATACACAGAATTGACGGATCCTATCTTGATACGCACAGGACACCCTGAGGATCTATCTACACCCAACGAACAGGCGGAGGTCTGATCTAAATAGATCGGATACAGAACTGGTTCTCTAAAAAGGTTGCAACCGTCGGATAATATTACTTGGTCATGATTATCCGATTTTAAAGAGACTAGTTGCTCGTAATCTGATATATGCTTCATACGGGGTAGACACTGTACCAGCCCTAAGCCTTGCATATGATCATCCGATACTGGACAGAAATATGCAATACTACATATACTACGCCTGATATAGATCCTTTATTCCTGTAAGGATTTTCCGAAGAATTGGGTAGGCATGGTGATTTGCTAGAAGCCAACCTTGTCTTGTAATTCGGTATAAACGTAGTACGAGGTACTTACGTGTTCGGATAGTCCGACGACCGAATTTACTGCCAACATATCCGGGGATCTCATGGGTCGCTTCCCAAAGATTAACTGATGACATATGACTCGAACTTTAATTAATCTGGGATTAATAAGATGAGAGAGAAAATTAATCTGGGATTAATTGCGGAGATATTTTATGTGGGATAAAATATCATTTAAAGAGAGATAACGATTAATTTGGAATTAATCTATAAATTAATATATTCGATATATTAAACGAAATTGGATTTCGACGCGGAATTAAAATTAGATTTTAATTCAGGCGAACGAAATAATTTAGAATTAATTCGTTAGCGACGTGAATAGTGACTTTGCTAGGCGTAATCATTTAATTACGATGCAACAGAAAATTTGTTAATTTGGAATTAGCGAACCCGAGCCCGGGATTATTTGCGAGCGCATTCGCATTTCGAATTCGAGTGCGGCACGTCAAATCGCTAGTCACTTCAAGCGTCAAATCACTTGTCACTTTGAGTGATGTGACTTGACAACTTGATTGACTTGATGTGAGTTGATGTGTGTGGTTGGCATTGATGGCTTTAATTGGTTTGACTTTTCTAAAGCCAAAATTTGGTATATGTTTTTTGAAAACAAATAAACCAAAATTAATTAACACATTTCATCATCTCTCCTCTCTTTTCCCTCTTCCCTCTCTCACGCCATTTTCTGTTTTTGCTGGGCTGAAACCGAAAATAATGGGAAGCAAAGTGGTGAGATTTGTGGCAAATTTCTAAAGAGCTAGCACTCCGAGAGACATGTGAATGTGATAGGGAAGTCCACCCATGAGCCGGGAATCGTTCGACGAAGCTTGGAGCTTGATGAAGATCCTCAAAAGCCGAAAATGGGTACTGGTTGCACTGCCACTTCCGAACCAGTGAAGATGCAGAAAGTTGAGTTTTTGTTGCCTCCACCTCGCTCAACCGATCGATGTGAGTATTCCGTGACTTCCTTGAATGTATTCACACATGTTCATGCTTGATTTATGATCCTTGGGACCCTTAGAATCTCCAACATTAGATACGTTATTTGTATCTAATTTCTTTTTACTTGTTGTTTTCATTTTCTTGTGTTTCAGGTTCTCAGAAACTACATGAGACAAACCAGAAGCTTTTGAACTCGACCGCTTGACCCAAAAATTGAAAGAACCATCAGACAATTGAGAAGGGAAAGGTGAGAAGGCCAAGAAGCTTTAGTCACATGGAACCTTAACCTTTGGAAGTTGCACCACCAATTCCCATTCGAGACAAAACCATTCCGGTGGTTGACAGACTCATTTCTTGTATTTTACTTCCTCCCTTACCAGCAAATGCGGGTGACATCAAAACATGCATCCAGATGATTCAGCAGTCAGTACAGTTTGGGGGAAATGCAACTGAAGATCCTAATGCCCACATCAGCAACTTCCTAGAAGTTTGTGGTACTTTCAATTACAACTGAGAAGCTAAAGAAGCAATGAGGCTGCGTGTTTTTCCATACTCCTTGAAGGACAGAGCTAAAGCTTGGCTATATTCACTACCAGCAGGTTCCATCACAACTTGGAACAATCTAGCCACCAAATTTCTTGCAAAGTACTTTCCACCAGTAAGAACTGGAAAGCTGAGGAATAACATCACATCCTTTGTACAACAAGACTCGGAAACTCTCTACGAAGCTTGGGAAAGGTACAAATATTTTCTCCGGAAATGTCCTCACCATGAGATTCCAAAATGGCTTCAAGTCCAAACTTTCTATAATGGACTTTCTGGAATAATAAGAACCACAATTGATGCTGCTGCTGGAGGAGCTTTGATGGAAAAATGAGAAGATCAAGCCTGTGAGCTAATCGAAGAAATGGCTAACAACAATTCCTTGTGGCCAACAGAATGGCATGATCCAAAGAATTGCAGAATTTATGAAAGTGGAGCCAATACAGCAGTCAACGCCAAGCTGGATCAGATATGCAAATTCATGGAGACTTTACCACTGGATCTACAAGTTCACCATATGGAGGAACACCATAACCAAACAACTTGAAGAACGGTGAATTATGTCAATAATTTCAACAGACAGGGGAACAATCCATATTCCAACACCTACAACCCAGGGTGGAGGAATCATCCTAATTTTTCATGGAGCAATAATTCAGGGCAAAAGAACAATCCACCACGTGGATTCCAACAGCAGAACTATCCACCACCTGGATTCCAGCAACAGAACAAAGGCCATGAGCAGGCAAATGAACCAGGAATAGCAGAAGTACTGACTCGGTTAAAAAAGTATGATGCTATGTTTCAGAGCCAATCAGCTTCCATCAAAGCACTGGAGAATCAAATCGGACAACTGGCCAATGCTCAGAGTTACAGAACACCAGGTAATCTTCCAGCAACACAGAACTAAATCCAAGGAACCGAGGGAAGGAGCAATGTCAAGCCATCACCTTGAAAAGCGGTACTGAAATCAACAAAGATGTTGGAATCAAGGCAACAATTGAGGAAGTTCCAAAAGATGCAGTTCCACAGATGGAGGAAAAATAAGCAAAGGAAAAAGAAAAAGATCATATCACTCCACCTCCACCTTTTCCTCAGCGTCTTCAGAAAAACAAACTGGACAAACAGTTTGCTCGATTCTTAGAGGTGTTCAAAAAGCTGAATAACCATTCCATTTGCAGAAGCCTTGGAAGAAATGCCCAGTTATGTCAAATTCATGAAAGACATTCTTTCACGAAAACAGAGATTGGGAGACTACGAGACAGTAGCATTAACAGAAGAATACAGCGCCATCATTCAGAGGAAACTTCCCCCAAAGTTGAAAGATCCTGGAAGTTTCACTGTCTCATGCACCATTGGAGAACATTACATCGATAAGGCTTTATGTGATTTAGGAGCCAGTGTTAACTTGATGCCTTTTTCTATTTACAGGAAACTACAAATCGGAGAAGTAATGCCAACCTTAGTCTCGTTGCAACTTGCTGATCGAACACTCGTATTTCCAAGAGGTGTTGTTGAAGATGTGTTGGTCAAAGTCGGCAAACTCATTCTCCCAGCAGATTTCATTATCCTTGACATGGAAGAAGACAAGAAGTGCCTATCATTGTTGGGAGACCATTCTTGGCTACAGGTAAAACTGTGATTGATGTGCAAAAAGGAGAACTGACTTGAAAGTGCAGGACCAAGAAGTGACCTTTAATGTTTTCAAAGCCATGAAATTCCCAAGCATGAAAAAGAAGAATAAGAATGTTTCAGAGTTGATGTTGTTGATAGTATCGTTCAGGATACTGAGCCAAATCCCACGGATACACTTGAAGCTTGCATCACCAATATGACTGACAGTGAGCTAGATGCTGAAATCTTGGAATGTATCAACTACCTTGACAAACCATTCCGATTCAAAGCGACACCACCAGTTGAAAGCTTGGAACTGCCAAAGAAAGATCGAATCAAGCCTTCGATTGAAGAACGACCGCAGCTAGAGCTGAAGTTACTTCCGAGCCATCTCAGGTATGCATTTCTTGGAAACTCTTCTGAATTACCTGTTATTATTTCTTCTTCACTAACATTGGAGCAGGAAGAAAAGTTACTAAGAGTGTTACGAGAGCACAAAAGAGCCATTGGCTGGACTATAGCAGACATTCGAGGCATTAAGCCATCATTTTGTATGCATAAAATTCTGATGAACGATGAATACAAACCCACAGTGGAGCATCAACGGAGACTCAATCCAATCATGAAGGAGGTCGTGAAGAAAGAAATCATCAAATGGTTGGATGTTGGCATCATTTACCCCATCTCAGATAGTACTTGGGTGAGTCTTATGCAGTGTGTGCCAAAGAAATGAGGAATTAATGTGGTCACCAATGAAAAGAATGAGTTGATTCCAACAAGGACGATGATTGGATGGAGAGTATACATGGACTACATGAAGCTGAACAAAGCCACGAGAAAGTACCATTTTCCGCTTCCATTCATTGACCAGATGTTGGACAGACTGGCGGGACATGAGTTCTATTGCTTTCTAGATGGATATTCAGGGTACAATCAGATTGGCCGTCGCCCCAGAAGATCAGGAGAAAACCACATTTTCATATCCCTATGGTAATTTTTTTCTTTCCGCATGATGTCATTTGGATTATGTAATGCCCCCGCCACTTTTCAGCGTTGCATGATGGCCATATTCTCAGACATGCTGGAGCAGAATATGGAGGTATTCATGGATGACTTTTCTGTATTTGGAGATTCTTTTGACCATTGCTTGCAAAATCTGGAACAGATGTTACAAAGGTGCGAAGATACAAACCTGGTACTCAATTAGGAGAAATGCCATTTCATGGTACAGGAAGGCAATGTTCTTGGACACCGGATCTCACAAAAGGGAATCGACGTAGACAAAGCAAAGATTGAAACAATTGAAAAACTACCTCCACCAACATCTGTCAAATGGATTCGGAGCTTTCTCGGACATGCAAGTTTTTATAGGAGATTTATCAAAGACTTTTCCAAGATTGTTAAACCACTATACAATCTTCTGGAGAATGATGTGCCTTTCAACTTCACCAAAGAATTCCAGGAAGCTTTTGAGATCTTAAAACAAAAGCTGATTTCTGCCCCCATCATAGTAGCACCAGACTGGACCCTTCCATTTGATGTGATGTGCGATGCTAGTGATTTTACTGTAGGTTCAGTTTTGGGACAACGCAAAGAAAAGATTTTCCACACCATTTATTATTCCAGCATGACTCTAAATAAAGCTCAACTCAACTACACAACCACTGAAAAGGAGTTGCTCACAGTTGTGTACGCTTTTGACAAATTCTGCTCCTATTTGATGGGTCCGAAAGTGGTGGTCTACACAGATCATTCAGCAATCAAATATTTGATCACGAAGAAAGATGCCAAACCCAGATTGATCAGTTGGATACTTCTTCTGCAATAATTTGACGTGGAGATTCGAGACAGGAAAGGGACAACAAACCAGGTGGCAGATCATCTATCGAGACTCAAGAATGGAGAAACAGTTGGCAAAGAACGGTCAATCAAAGAACGTTTCCAGATGAACAGCTGTTTTCCATGAAACAATAGAAAGTCCCTTGGTATGCTGACTATGTCAACTACATTGTGACAGGAAAATGGTCGTTGGAATGGACAACTCAGCAACGGAAGAAGTTCTTCAAAGAAATCAAGCACTATATTTGGGATGAACCGTACCTGTTTAAACGCTGTGCTGATCAATTATTGAGACGGTGTGTTCCACAGGAGGAAGTCAACAGTGTTTTGCAGCACTGTCATTTATCACCATATGGCGGACACTTCAGCGGAAATAAAACTGCAGTAAAAGTTCTCTCAATCAGGTTGTTGTTCTGGCCCCTCTTTTTAAAGATGCTTATCTTCTTGCTTTTCAATGTGACAGGTGCTAGAGAATGGGAAACATTTCCAGGAGAAAAAAGACCATGCAAAACATTCTGGAAGTGGAGATATTCGATGTGTGGGGTATTGATTTCATGGGACCCTTTGTGCCATCATTAGGAAACCTGTACATCCTGGTTGTTGTAGACTATGTTTCCAAATGGGTTGAAGCAATTGCACTGCCATCCAATGATTCAAAAGTGGTGATCAAATTCCTGAAAAAGAATATTTTCACTCGGTTCGGAACACCTCGTGCAATCATCAACGATGGTGGCTCACATTTCTGCAAAAGATACTTTGATGCACTCCTATCCAAATATGGAGTTACTCACAAGGTTGCCATAGCTTATCATCCACAGTCAAATGGACAGGTTGAGGTTTCAAACAGGGAAATCAAAAGAATCCTATAAAGAACTGTTGGATCAACAAGGAAAGATTGGTCACAAAACTAGATGATGCATTATGGGCTTACCGAACAGCTTACAAGACACCCATTGGTAATGTCCCTATATCGATTGGTGTTTGGGAAAGCGTTTCATCTTCCAGTTGAGCTTGAACACAAGGCGTATTGGGCACTAAAGAAGTTGAATCTTGATTCACAAGCTGCAGGAGAAAAAAACTTCACCAACTCAACGAATTGGAGGAATTTTGCCTTTAGGCTTATGAGAATGCCAGATTGTAAAAAAAAGACCAAGAAATGGCATGATCGAAAAATAGTGCACAGACAGTTGGAACCAAGGCAGCATGTGTTGTTGTATAACTCGAGGTTGAAACTTTTCCCTGGAAATTTGAAATCTAGGTGGTCAGGTCCATTTGTGATCACTCAGGTTTTACCATATGGAGCTGTTGAGTTACTGGATCCTAATACCAACAACACATTCAAGGTTAACAGTCAGCATGTCAAGCATTACTGGGGAGAATCATTTGAGCGACAAAAAGAAAGTGTCACACTTTCAGATCTAGTCTAACGTTCGAGAAGTCACGTCTAGCTGACGACTTTAAACTTAACGCTCGCAGGGAGGCAACCCTTGCAATTTTTGTATATATTGTGATTTGGTGTGATTTAATTTGGTGTGTTTAGTTTTTGCAGATTAAGTAATTTCAAGATTGAAGAATCTCTAGCAAATCTTCACAAGCAATTTCCTTCTCTCCCTCAAAAATCTCTGCTGAGAGTTTACAAAGCTAGCTTGGAACGGGTGAGACTACTAACAATCCATGACATTTGTTGGGTAATTGAAGCACGAGTCCGATTGGTAGGTGAGTCTTCTGACTCTTTTATTTCACATCTGTCTGGTTTTGGAAGAAGCACCTATGCAAAGAAACGTAGAGCTAAGCAAATGGGTGTTTGTTACAAATGTGCACGCTAGAATTGCAATACTCGTTGTCGTTCTTTAGGAATGGTGTCTGATAATCGCGAAGACAAAATTAAATTCATTAGATATGGCTTGAGTAAGGAGTCTTTAGATGATATATCTTCGACTCTTGAGACTCATCCCAGTGGATATGTTCACATAGCCTTTCGCAAATTACATACATAATTTCAAAAAGAAAGACAATGGTTAAGTATTGGGAATCTGACTCAAAAAGACCCTGTTTGCCAATTTATAAGAAAATTGGATGGGAAGCTTGTCTCTGACACATAGACGTCAATCAAGCTATAAATTCTTGTACATATTATATCTCTTTGTCTTTTCCTAATAATTGTGATTTGTTTTGTTGTTTTCTTTTATTTTCTCCGACAGGATCCATACCTTTTTTACTATCACGATTTATTTTACTGTTTAACTAATAATTGTCATTTGGCAGGTACTAGTGCTATTATTTTACTCACCCATTTCAGGTATTACAAATTCAACTCATCATTGCACTTTTGAAGACATCAAGAGTAAAACATGGAAGCCACTTCAAGAAGACGAGTTGAAAATATCTGTGTGTTCTGCGGTACTAGTGTTGGTGTTAAGCCACAATACGTAGAAGCAGCACATGAATTAGGTTGAGTCTTAGCTGCAAGGAATATGCACTTAGTATATGGCAGAGGTAATCTTGGACTTATGGGGATCGTTTCAAAGGCCGTACAGGAATGAGGCAGTCATATTTGGGAATCATCCCAAAACCCTTGGCAGAAGTAAATCGTATTGGACCATCAAACGGAGATGAGCTAATTGTGCCAGGTATGTCTGAACGATTGGTAGAAATGATTAATCGTGCTGATGATTTTATTACTTTGCCAGGTGGCTTGGGTACATTGGAGGAAATGTTTATAGTGTTATCTTGGGCGAACCTGAACATACATTAGAAACCGCTTGGACTGTACAACGTTGAAGGATTTTATGATTTTCTTTGTGTGTTTCTTGATGATGCCCGAAGAAATGGGTTCGTGTCAAAACCTATGAAAGAACTCCTCTTTACTGCCAGAACTGCTCCGGATTTAATTGACCAAATCTTAGCCTATGAACCACAAATTGACCATTGTCCTTTCAAATATAAATTGGTCCGAGGACGATCGTGGTAAGAGGCGTCAGATTAATCTGGATCTTAACCTTTAATTTCCTGTAGAATCAGCTAACCAGGTACTATCTTCTAAACTCTCTTCTACTGTTTAAGACATTGTGGACAATGTTTCATTTAGGTTTGGGGGAGGGAATTAGTTGATTAGTATCTTGGTTTTAGTTGTGTGTTGTTTTTTATTTTTAGTCCAAAATTTTTCGAAAAAAAAAATTGAAAAATTTTCAAAAATATTTTGTTTTTGCGTTTTTATTTAGACTAAAAAGGTGAAATTGGTAAGAGATAGCTGAGTAAGAAGTTTCAACTCCTGAAACGTATTTCAAACCTATTTCGGAACAAGTTAATTTTTGTATTTCATTTTAAATTATTTAATTTGTGAATTCTCCATAATACTGACTAAAATGGATCTTCATATGCTTCGTTGGCAGGTATTATCAACATGCATGGTAACATACAGACATGAGCTATAATTGTAAAGTTTGTAATATTCAGTGCTCTAGTTTAATTGGAGGAAGCATCTCAAAAAGTGATGGAGTAAAAAAAAAATGTCTGAGATCCGAGTTATTAAGTCTGTAAGGGTGTTTTAACACCTAGTACCCTAAAGCCAACTGGTTTGGGAGTCACTGGCCCAAAGCTTGCTACATTGATCAAAGATGTTGCAAAAAAATATATATTTGAAGTCTGAGTAATTAAGTCCGTAAGGGTGTCTTAACACCTAGTGCCCTAAAGCCAACCGGTTTGGGAGCCACCGACCCAATACTCGCTACATAGATGAAAGGTATTGTATATAAATAAAAAAAATTCAAAAATCAAAGAAAAAAAATCAGAAAAATTATTCCATTGCTACAAAAAGGTGTGAATTCTGATAAAATTTTAGGACAAAAATATTACTCTCTTATCAACTACAGTTGTGACTGTTGTGGGCAAAAATGATTTGTTTAATATTTTGTTAGCTGTGTATATGGAGAATGGTAAATATAATCGGAGAATTCATTTATTCGGTAATTTAAAAAGAAAGAAAACAACTAATAACTTGGAGTAGAAGTTTCACCTGATTAGTCACTAACTTCTTTATTCTCTTTTCGCTTGTCTTTTTGCTTTTGTGTGCATTAGTTTCACTACCTTTTTATTTTAGTAAATATTTGTGGGTATCATTGTTGTAAACCCTCACGAGACTACAACTCGTCCACTAGGGACACCTATGGGTTTAAAGGCTTGTTGCATACGCTAAATGCAATCGTGATCCCTACGAAAGTGGCTTAGTTAAATTTTATTTTATTTTATTTTATTCTATGTTTTGCTCGAGGACTAGCAAAATGTTAGGTTTGAGGGTGTGATGAGTGGTAAATCTATCACTATTTCACACTCATTTACCTAATATTTTGTATAGTTTCTTGAGTTTTGTGAATATTTTGATATGTTTTGTGTTAGTTTGTAGATAAATAAAGTTTCAGGACATTTTGGAGGTGATTTGGAGCAAAACAGTGAAAATTGGAAAAATGGCATTTTTGTAATTTTACCGCGTCGTGACGCGCAAGCCCTTGGCATCGCGACGCCTAACATGCACTAGAGCTGCTAACATGCGCTGGGTCAACGGGTCAGATGAGAAAAGTTTGACTTTGCTAACGTGCGCCGTGCCACGTGTCACCATCACAACCGATCTGCTAACGTGCGAGTGTCCACGTGTCATCATCATACGGTGCCGACAATCACCATTGCCACGTGTGCCATGTGTCACTCCATGTCACCACCACGTCATCGTCCACATCACCAGTTGACCGAGTCAAAGTGCCATGTCATCCTCACGTCATCATCAGCCAATCACAGCGTGACACGTGTCGCAATCCTACGGTGCCGACACTCTTTTTCCATGTGTCGCCACATCATGCCACGTCATGCCACGTCAATATAATAATGAGCTCTCAACCGCCTTGCCACATGTCGCCTTATCTCCTTATCCAGAATCGCTACGTGTCAAGCTCTCAGCAGGCCACGCCAAAAAGAGCCAGCGTCGCGACACGCGAACCCTTGCCGTCGTGACGTTGGAGCCTACCGGGGTCTATAAATTGAGCTCGAGGTTCAGTTTCAGATGTACCATTCTCTCTGATTTCTTTGATGTAATATGGAGTTTTCTCTCTAGTTTCTTTTAATTTCAGTTTGTAATTAAATTTTAATTACGTTCTGTAATAATAATAATTTACTTTCTTTATTTTTACAGTTTTTACTATTCAACCATGAGGAGGTAACTTCTCCCTGCTAGGGTGAAAGGTAATTCTTTTTCTATTGCTATTTAGATTAATCTTCCTTAAATATAATATATTCACTATTTAAAATTGGACTTAATGAGGATACCGCCAGTTTGGTCGGTTGGTAATTCATTTTAATCTAGTTTAAACCTGACTAATTAAGGATACAGCCAGATTGGTCGGTTGTAATTAAATTTTCTTACCGCCTATATGGCAGGTTTATTTTGGTTCCGCCTTTATGGCTGGTTGGACTTTAATTTGACTTAATCAGGTTACCGCCTATATGGCTGGTTGGTAAAATAATCACAAGTTAATATATTATGTTAAGGGAGATATCTAAATAGTTAATAGTAAAAGTTATCCTTTTACCTTAGTATTTTATTTTATTTTACTTTTCAGCTTTGACTTTACCGCAATTACTTTTCAGCATTTTCACTTTATGTCTTTTACTTTCAAGTTTTTACTAGCCCTAGTTATGTGTCATAACTAAGTTAGATATCTGGGGTTGTGAAGAATACCAATATCACCGGTTTATAAGGGGTTAGATTATAGTTTGGGTAATATAAAGATTTATTTATTGAGTCTTAATCTTAATGCTTTTTCATTAACTGGCCATTAATAAAATTGAACTGGTAAACTTAAAATGAATTTGGAAAAGGGATTTTAGGTTTAAGACCTTAGACTCAATAACCCATAATCTTCCTTGAGGATAGATAACCCTTTAATAGATTTCCTTACAGGATAGGAATATACCTGTCGGGCGGGGGTAGCCATAATTGGAACTTAATCTTAATGAATCCAGGTAATGTGATTGACATATACATATGGTTCAATTGGGTTTTACTGGGTATTTGTAGTTGACCATCGGAATAGGCTTTTACATAATTTAGTGTTCCAGGTTAATAAATCAATATTTTACCTAACTATAAGATAACCACTTCATCTTTTAATAATATTGGAATAAATCACAACCCTGGATAGTTTTATAAATTTGAATTTTTCTTCAGTTTTCTTTCACGCAATTTTTGTTTTCTTGTTTTTAAATTCAAAATCATCACCATTTCAAATCAATCAATCTGTTAGATACTAGTAATCATTTGACCTCATAAAATTAATAGATTAGGTATTAAGTCCTCGTGGGATCGATACTTTTTTATACCACTTGAACGATACGTGCGCTTGTGTTATACGCGTGTGTAATCACCAGTCACTTCCCTGATGCGGATTCCCATAGACACAAAGTCATACTACCAATGGGATTCTGAGGGGTCTATCCAGAGCGAAGCTGTTTCCGTACCATCGGTAACACAACCTCCTATCACACTTGCATAAGTATCCAATACTTAAATATATGAGAACTATGATGTTCGCTTCCATAACACGCACAAGTGCAATACTAGTCTATTCCGCATTATCGATGTCCCAGTCTCAATAATACTACGACTATGAATATTTAATGATTAAACCTTTAAGGATTGATATTGTCTCATATCTTATAATCCGGAAATAATCATAAGGACTTTTATCATTTATATATTTAAGTAATCAAATTACAAAATGATAAAATGTAATTTTCATTGTCACATAGTTAATTTGTACAAAAACCACAATGTATTTTACAAATAGTGACGCTATGGGTCATAATTGTCCAACACGGGCAGTCATGTCTAGCTGACGACGTTAAACTTAGCGCTAGCATGGAGGCAACCCATGCAATTTATGTATATATTCGGATTTGGTGTGTTTTATTTTTATGTGTTTAATTTTGTAGGTAAAGTCATTTCAGGATGGAAGACGTTCTTGCAAATATTCACAAACAATTTCCTTCTCTCCCTCAAAACTCTCCGATGAAAGTTCACAAAGCTCGCTTGGAACGAATTAGACTTCTGATGATCAAAGGTATTCCTAATGACATTCGTTGGATTATTGAAGCACGAGTCTGATTGGAAGGTGAGTCCTCTGACACTTTTATTTCATATCTGCCTGGTTTAGGAAGAAGCACCTATGCTAAAAAAAGAGGAGCTAAAAAAATGGGTGTTTTCTATAAATGTGAACGCATGACATATAATACTCGTTGTCGTTCTTTAGGAATGGTGTCTGATAACCGTGAAGATAAAATTAAATTCATTAGGGATGGCTTCAGTAAAGAGTCTTTGGATGACATATCTAAAACTCTTGAGACGCATTCCAGTGGATATGTGCATCATGCAATTCACATGTTATACACACAATTCCTAAAAGAAAGACAACAATACAGTCTCAGGAATCTGACTTTAAAAGACCATGTTTGCCAATTTATAAGAAAATTGGATGGGAAGCTTGTCCCTGACGCATAGACGTCAATCAAGCCGTTACTTCTTGTAAATATTATTTTCTAATAATTGTGATTTGTTTTTTTATTTTCTTTTATTTTCTCCGACAGGATCCAGACTTTTTGACTTTCACGATTTATTTTACTGTTTAGCTAATAATTATCATTTGACAGGTACTAGTGCTATTATTACTCACCCTTTTTCAGGTGTTACAAATTCAACTCATCATTACACTCTTGAAGACATCCAGAGTTGAGAAATAAAAAAAATGGAAGCCACTTCAAGAAGACGAGTTGTAAATATATGTGTGTTTTGCGGTACTAGTGTTGGTTTTAAGCCAGTGTTCATTGAGACAGCACGGGAATTGGGTCGAGTCATAGCTGAAAGGAATATGCACTTAATATATTGCGGTGGCAATCTTGGACTAATGGGGATCATTTCAAGGGCTGTACAAGAAGGATGTAGTCAAGTTCTGAGAATCTTCACAAAACCCTTCGCGGAGGCGAATCTTATAGGACCATCAAACGGAGAGGAAATAATCGTGCCAGGTATGTCTAAACGACTGGTGGAAATGATTAACCGTTTTGATGCTTTTATTGCTTTGCCAGATGGCTTAGGCACGATGGAGGAAATTTTTACAGTGCTATCTTGGGCGAACTTGAACAGACACCAGAAATCGATTGGATTATTTAATGCTGATGGATTTTATGACAATTTTTGTGTGTTTCTCGATGATGCTCGGAGAAATGGGTTCCTGTCAAAACCTTTAAAAGAAATCCTCTTCACAGCCAGAACTGTCCATTATTTAATTGACCAACTCTTAACCTTTGAACCACAAATTGACCTTATCCTTTCCAAGATAAACTGGTCTGATAATCATCTTGGTAAAAAGCGTCGTATAAATCTGGATCTTAACCTTTAATTTTCATTTTAGATGTAGAATTTCAGCTAACCATGTACTATCTTCTAAACTCTTCTTCTACTTTTTAAGATATTGGGGACAATGTCTCATTTAGGTTTGGGGGAGGGGAATAGTTTACTAGTATCTTGTTTTTATGATTTTTAGTCAAAAAATTTCAAAATATTCAAATAAAAAATTGAAAATATTTAAAAATAATAATAATAATAATAAAATAAAAAATATTTTGTGTTTTTAATTTGACTAATCAGGTGAAATTGGTGTTAGATAGTTGTGTAAGGAATTTCCATTCCTGAGACGTATCTCAACATATTTCGTAACAAGTTAAATGTTTGTTTATTTCCTTTTGAATTGGATCTTCATATGCTCAGTTGACAGGTATTATCAATATGCATGGTAATATACAGACTTGAGTTGTAATTGAAAAGTTTGTAATATTCAGTGCTCTAGTTTAATTGGAGGAAGTATCTAAGAAGTGATGGAATAAAAATAAAAAATAATAATAAAATAAAAACATCTGATATCCGAGTAATTAAGTCCGTATGGGTGTTTTAACACCTACTGCCCTAAAACCAACTGGTTTGAGAGTCCCTGACCCAAAGCTCGCTACATGGATTGAAGATGTTATAAAAAAATATATTTATCTGAAATCCGGGTAATTAAGTCTGTAAGGGTGTCTAAACACCTAGTGCCCTAAAGCCAACTGGTTTGGGAGTCACTGACCTAAAGCTCGTTACATGGATGAAAGATATTGTATATAAATAAAATTAAAAAAAATCAGAAAAAAAAAAATATTTCATTGCTAAAAAAAAAGTGTGAATTCTGATATAACTTTAGGATAAAAATATTACTCTCTTCTCAACTACACTTATGAATATTGTGGGCACAATCAGTTGATTAATACTTTGTTGGCTGTGTATATGGAGAATGGTAAAAATAATCGGAGAATTTACTTATTTGCTAATTTAGAAAGAAAGAAAACAACTACTAACCTGGATAAGGAGTTTCACCAGTTTAGTCACTAACTTGTTTATTCTCTTTTCTCTTTTCTTTTTACTTTTGTGTGCATTAGTTTTATATTGACGTTTGTGGGTATCGTTATTGTAAGCCCTCACGAGACTACAACTCGTCCACTAGAGACACCTAGGGGTTTAAAGGCTTGTTGCATATGCTAAATGCAACCGTGATCCCTACGAAAATGGCTTAGTTTAATTTTATTTTATTTTAAAGATGTTTATGTTATTTTATTTTGTTGTTTTACTCGAGGACTAGCAAATTGTTAGGTTTGGGGGTGTGATAAGCGGTAAATATATCAATATTTATCGTCAATTTGACTTAATATTTTGTATAGTTTCTTGAGTTTTTTGAATATTTTGATGTGGTTTGTGGTATTTTGTAGATAAATAAAATAACAGGACTCTCTAGAATCAATTCGGGGCCAAAACAGTGAAAAATGGACAAAAAATGCAAAAATATAAATTTCCTACTAAAATACGCCGTGCTAAAATGCGACGTCTGACAACGTGCAGCAGAGACTGCTAATATGCGCTGAACACGTGTCATAATCATAGAAGTTTTGCTATCATGCGCCTTTTCTAACATGCTCCTGCCATGTGTCAACATCATAGCAAATCTGCTAACGTGCGCCGGACACGTGTCACCAACACATGCTTCTGACACTCATCATTCAAAATGCATCATTGCTTGCGTCATGTTAACATCAGCATCGTGACGCGCACACCCTTACTCTTCGCGATGCCGAGCCAATAATTCGGAAGCCGCGCGCCACGTGGCGCAAATCAACGGTGTATTATATTTTTACCTTTTTAATTTTCAAGCCTTTACTTTATGTCATTTATTTTATTTAAGCTTTTATTAGCCTTAGATATGTGTCGTAACTAAACCTGTTATCTGGGGTTGTGAGGAATTCCAATATCACCAGTTTATAAAGGGTTATTTTGTGTCATTGGTAATATAAAGGTTTATTTATTAAGTCTTAAGCTTAATGCTTCTTGTTAACTGGCCATTAATAAGATTGATGTGGTAAACTTAAAATAAACTTGACAAAGGAATTTTAGGTTTCAGCCTTAGACTTAATAGCCCACGATCTTCCTTGAGGATAGATAACCCTTTAATAGATTTCCTTACATGATAGACATATACCTGTCGGGTTGGGGTAGCCACAATTGGAACTTAATTTTAATGAATTCAGGTAACTTGGATGACATATACATATGATTGATTGGGTTACATTGGGTATTTGCAATTGACCATCGATAAAGGCTTTTGCATAATTTCGTGTTCCAAGTTAGTAAACCAATATATTACACAAACATGAGATAACCACTTCATCTTTAAAAGATATTGGAAGGATTCACAACCTTGGATAGTTTAATAATATTGAATTTTCCTTTAATTTACTTTTACGCTGTTTAATTTACTTGTTTTAAGTTTAAAGTCACCATCCAATCAAACAATCATCTATAAGATACTCGTAAAAATTTGGATTAATAAATTAATAGCTTAGGTATTAAGTCATCGTGGAATCGATATATTTATACTACTTGAACGATACATGCGCTTGCATTATACATGTGTGATCACGCCGTTCACATACGTCAGGGTGGCTCAGCAGAATAAGCTTTTGCCTCGAGGGTAAAAATTTAAGTTTGTTGGATATCCTTCAAATACGAGATGATATTTGTTCTATGATACCGAGCATCGAAATCTTTTCGTAGCTCGCTTCGCAAAATCTCTAGAGGTAGAATTTTTATCTGAAGGAGGTAATCATAGACATGTTGAACTTGATGAAGTACAACCTGAGACCAACGAACCAACGGAGGAACCTGAAGTTCAAGTAGATGAAAAACCTTAATTACCCATACTCCGTAGGTCTAACAGGGTATCTAGACCTCCTGAATGCTTGTATTTGATACAAGAAAAAAGTCTTGATGTTCTCTTAGTTGAAGAGACTGACTCTTATACCTATAGAGAAGCGATGTTGGACATCGACTCCGTGAAATGGCAAGAGGCCATGAAATCAGAGTTAGACTATATACATCTGAATCAAGTTTGGGACTTGGTTCAACTTCCTGAAAGAATTAATCTTATCAGATGTAAATGGGTTTACAAAAGGAAGCGTGAGCCTGGCAGCAAGGTTGAAACCTTTAAGGCCCGATTGGTAGCTAAAGGTTACACGCAGCGACGTGGTGTCGACTATGATGAAATTGTTTCCCTAGTTGTGATGCTAAAGTCTATTAGGATTTTGTTGGCTATTGTTGTTTACCATGATTGCGAGATTTGGCATATCGATGTCAAAACGGCTTTTCTAAATGGATTTCTTGACGATGAAATCTATATGGAACAACCGGAAGATTTTGTATCCATCGAAAACTCAGGCATGGTATGTAAGCTTAAAAAGTCCATTTATGGACTTAAAAAGCTTCGCGGAGTTGGAATCTTCGATTCGATGAGATAATCAAATTGTCTGGTTTTCTCAAGAATTCGGAAGAATCATGTGTGTATAAGAAGGCCAGTGGGAGTATGGCGATATTTTTAGTTCTCTATGTTGATGACATCCTGATCATTGGGAATGATATCGAGATGATGTAGGGCGTTAAAGTTCACCTCTGTAAGAATTTCTCTATGAAGGACCTAGGAGAAGCTTCCTATGTCTTAGGCATAAAACTCTATGGAGATAGAGAAATGAATTTTATTGTGTTATCCCAATTAACGTACATAGATAAGATCTTAGAATGATACAATTTTGGTAACTGTAAGACAGCAAATATACGGTTCAGACATGGCCTTCATATTTCGAAGAAGATGAGAAGATTAGAATGTCTAATTAGCATTATGTTCGTGTTTGGGAAGCATCATATATGCCATGTTATATATTAGGCCTGATATCAGCTTCGCAGTTACTGTGACTAGCAGATATTAGTTCAATCTAGATAATGACCATTAGATGGCCATTAAATATATCCTAAAGTATCTAAAAGGTATTGAGGATAAGTTTCTGATATATTGAGGAAAAGAACTATAGGTTAATGGGTATACAGATTCAAATTTCCAATCGGATCCTGATGATAGAAAGTCTATATCAGGATTCATGTTTACCTTTAACGGAGGTGTAGTTTGTTGGAAAAGTTCCAAAAGGGGTCCACAGTTGATTCCACCATAGAGCTGGAATATATTATAGCTTCTGAAGCTGTAAAAGAAGCTGTTTAGGTTAAGAACTTTATCACAGAGTTGGAAGTCGTCTGAAGTATCGAGAATCTGATTCCGTTATACCGTTATCAAAGGCTAATTTATTGAGTTTATGATGTGTGATGTTTGTGCTTGTAAGTGATAATGATGGTAGAGGTGTAGAGAAGGAAAATCGGGCTTAATATGGTGATGAAAAAATTTTAAAACCCTAATTGAGGGCTAGTCGTGAGTCAATTTTGGAGGGGAGAATTTTTCTTCTGTTGGTTTTGTTAATGAATGATCTTTGTTGAAGTGTTTGGATAATGTTTTAGCTTGTAAAATATTATGTTATAAAATTTTGGAGTGGAATGAGGGGTGAGATTCGGCCAAGTTAGGAAGAAAGGGAGGCTATTTTGAATGTAATATGAATTCTTGAATCATGTTGTTGTGCAGTGGTGATGTAAAATGAGGGTATGGTTAGTTAGGATTGTAAGAATGGTGGAATTTAGACATGTCACAGACGAAGTGTTCGACTTAATGCCAAGGTCGGTTAAATTAAGAAATTAAGCATTTTTCATTTTTTATAAAGGGTGTTTATAATAGTAAAAATTATGTTGAGGGTTTCCGGATTAAATGTATTTAATAAGATGGCGAGATACGGAAGTTAGATAGCGAAGTCAATTTCTTTCCAATTTCGAACAGGTTGTGTTTGGTCGTTTATAACTTGAGTTTTATATGTCTGATTGAAAAGCCATAAAATTATTGGTAAACAAGACACATAACGAAGTAACATATCTGAAAATCAGAATTTTTAGACTTAAGATAAGGCTGAACCAAATTTATTTAAGTTCGCTGACCTGCTGCCACTGCACCCAGTTTTTCAGCTTGAACAACCCCTGAAATTCGGTTGATTACTTGAGTTTTTGAAACCAAAATTGAGATCCGTAAAAATAGATATAAACTACACACATTAAAGACAATTTTATTAAAATTTCAGCCCTTGATTCATTCCCAATTAGGTGCAGTGAATTTTCAAATTTAGGCGTCAAACAGTTCATTCTTAGCGACTAGTAGAATCTAAGTTTCAGCTACCGTACTTCCATAACTCAAAATCTAAGCCCGTAAAATTCATAGATACCATAGATTTCTCCAATATTCAGCAAGATTATGTGTCCATTTATTGTATATTCTT
The DNA here is from genome assembly GCA_019454045.1 of Zanthoxylum bungeanum. Taxonomy (NCBI): domain Eukaryota; kingdom Viridiplantae; phylum Streptophyta; class Magnoliopsida; order Sapindales; family Rutaceae; genus Zanthoxylum; species Zanthoxylum bungeanum. The sequence continues at coordinate 3,656 of SKCR01040939.1, read as the reverse complement.
TTATGCCATATGAAGATGTTCAGAGTTATAGAAACTAACGATTGTATAAACTTTAGATTGATGCCAGGATACTAGAATGTGGCCCACGCCGTGAACCGCTCTCGATTTTCCATAGCACTATGAGTGGATATTTTATTTTCATATTTTTTTTTATAGATTTTGTAAAGTTAAATGAAATTATTTATATTTAAGTTATACTTTGAGATGAGACCAAGTTGCCAAAATATTTTGATGAGTTAAAAATATTTTTGGACCAGTTGAGAAACTTTATTATACTTTTGATATTTTTAGATGAGTTTTTTTATGATTTTCTTTATGGATTAGGGGAAAAACCCAATCTCAGAGACTTTGGAATTGACGGATACAGCAGACATGTGCACATGTAGTTTCAGGATTAGGGGGACGACGCTACATGCGCCCCTAGATTCTAGTTTTAGGGCCAGGATGATAGCATTGATTAGCGCTCCTGTCTCTAGTTCAGTGACTTGGAGGACGATGAGACATAATGCCCTAAGGAAGTAATTAGGCGTGTGGGGGGGGGGGGGGGGGGGACGGCGATACGTAACACCCCCATACGTCAGTTGTTTTCTATATGAGATTTTCAGAAATATTAGTTTTGTGAAAGAGTTTCAGAGAGAATTAGTTTTATGAGAGATCTCAAAGTTTTACAAAAAGAAAAAAGTTTCTAGAAAATTTTTACAGGAAGAGATTTCTTTTCAGGCAAAAAGAGTTTTCAAATGATTATTTTTCTTGTAAAATAAAAAGATTTCAGTTTCAGGAAAGAAATTTTTCACAAAGCATTTTAGTTCCCATTTTAAACTATCCACTCATTAGGTCATTCAAACGACCTAACCCCCCTCAAGAGTTTTCTATTTTGTAGGTCTACTTAGAGGACGAGCTCGAGAGGATGAATAATGATGGCAATCACTAGAGATTTTGGAATTGACGGATATAGCAGACATGTACACATGTAGTTTCTAAACTAGGGAGACGATGTTACATGACACCCTTAGATCCTAGTTTCAAGGTCAGGATGACAACATTGACTAGCGCTCATGTCTCTAGTTCAGTGACTTGGGAGATAGCGAGACGTAACGTCCCAATGCACTGGTTAGGCGTGTGGGGGGATGGTGATACGTAAAACCACCATACATTAGTTATTTTCTAAATGAGATTTTCAGACTCAATAGTTTTATGAAAGAGTTTCAGAAAGAATTAGTTTTACAAGAGATCTCAGAGTTTTACAGAAAGAAATAAGTTTCAAGAAAAGTTTTACGGAAAAATATTTATTTTCAGGCAAAAAGAGTTTTTTGAAAAGATTAGTTTTCTTGTAAAATAAGAAGATTTCAGTTTCAAGAATGAATTTTTTCATAGAGCATTTTAGTTCCCGTTTTAAACTATCCACTCACTAGGTCGTTCAAACGATCTAACCCCCCCCCCCCCACTCTCTAGTGTTTTGTGTTTTGTAAGTCTACTCAGAGGACGAGCTCGAGAGGGTGGATACCGGTGGCAGTCACTAGGGTTATTGGGTCCACACATTAGTCAGGTCTGAGGCATATGGATCAGTCAGAGTCAATATTGTAATAGTTAAAGTACAAGTCGGGTTGAAGTTGCATGAGAGTCTTTACTTAAGGTTGTCAGAGTCAAAGTTACCAGAATTCAGCATAAAAAGTTTAGAGTTGTAAAAGACAAAGTTTACTTAATGAAATTAAGTTGGGTAAGTAGCCCTCAAGTGTAAGTGTGTGATTCATGTTTGTTAAATAATTAGAAATACAGTAGAGTTAAAATAGTCTGTCAATTAGTTAGAGACTAAGGGTGATAGAGTGACCTATCTCCTGCCGGTAGCATCTCTGAGAGGGGAATGTTACAGAAACCCGCCTTTGAGAAAATATGAGTTCGAAGAGTGTAGTCCACACGTGTCCAACTGTTGGAGTGACCCTATAAACCCGTAATGTAACTTTGATAATTTGTTGAATCTAACAGAGTTGGACTGTCTAGATTATGGGCTGCTCAATAACAATGGGCCTTATTGTGAATGGTGGCGTATATGAGCAAATTACACCAGTGAATAATGGAGAATTAGTGTTTCTTGAAGTCTAAGAAACTATTTGGATGAAATTAAGTTTTCTTAGTTGTCAAACAATTTTTTTGTGAATATAATCTTATATTTGGCTGAATTAGGTTTCTTTGGTACGTTCTACAAGGTTCCTAATTAGACCTGAAACTTACGCAATCCTAATTAGGCAATATGATATCCTATATAAAGTGATTTACGAGCCTGTGTTTGGTTAGGATATGCTTAGGTTATTTTTGGCCTTATATGATTATTGGTACTCAATTAACTTGTTCCACAAGGTATTCTTGTGAGTCAAGATCGCCCAAGTGGGCTTGGCCAAGGGTCGTCATACATTGTACCTCACTTTTGTATATATGTGCCTTCCAAACTACAACCACAGTTATTGCCCAGCCCCAATGATAATGACTACTATCGACGATGAATACGTATTTTATGGATTAGACCTTGCATTTGAGCCAATATTCGATTTTTAGATAGTAATATTAGTTAATAAAATATTATATTATAAATGTTTGGAGATTTTTGATGAATTTTAAAATATAAGAGGATAATGGTTAATTTTGTATAAAAGGTCGGTTAATTTTAGTCATTTTCCTTTTCCTTTTCCTTTTTATTTTTATTTTAAGAAAATGGAGAGAAATGGAAAGAAGATAGTTTCCGAAAGTCATTGTGAGGTTCTGAATTGACCTTAGAAAAAATGAGAGAGATTGCTTGAATATAAATAACTGACATTATTGTCCTTTTGCATCTCATAATATGTGCATCACTTTTTTTACTCTCACACAGGACACAGCTAGCATTAAGGCTAAACTGGTAATTTCCATAATTCTAGCTAAACTTTAACTTTAAAAAATAAAATTGTTTTTATTTCTAAGGCAACTTAAAAATGGTTTTAAAAAACAATTACATGACTTCATTTAAGAATAATAAAATTACAGTGTCATATAGTTATGGGTTGAATGGGATGCCATGTTGGGAGCACTATGAAGCTCATAATTAATGATGAATGGACGGTTGAAAGATGAAAATTTTTATCATGAAAATCTGTCCCAACAACCCATAAAAATAAAAGTTTGACTTTTCTTCTGTGTTGAAACGTGTAGAAGGGGGCATATTGACTTGGAAAAGTAGGTCTTTATTCACTTGGAAAAATCACGTATTGGAAATATCGTGGGACTTACAGCTCCGCCAAGCAATAAAGACCCGTTAAATTTGAAGGTGCCTAATTCATTTAAAGGTTATTAAGTTATTTTATTTGTTTTGAATTTGCTTTAAGTGAACAAAAAATTGATTGAAAAATATTTGTAGTTAAAAAAGACACATGTATCTTTTATATCTTAATGATATGTTGTTATAATTATGGATAAGTTTAGTAGGAATTTATTTTTACTCTTGCGACGTTATCATTTCACAAATTATGTCAATAAAAATGTATGGTTTTATAAATACATAGCAGTAAGTTATTAAAATATTATTATTATTTTGTAATTCTTTAAAGTAGTAAAATAATAATAACTTTAATTTAATTGGAGTTGTAAACGAAAGCCGATATTCAAAAACACATTAGATTATCATTTAC